>JAXCLQ010039956.1:9159-22393 GCA_035584115.1 Cedrela odorata | reverse complement strand
ATATATATATATATATATATATATAAGGTTACTGCCACTGCAAACTGACTTAGGTTGGTGGAGTTTTAAGGCCACTGTGCACATGTAAATTGAAGTAGCAACTCATAATGCACGAATTGTTTTTTCTGAGACAATTTTCTGTTCAAAAAAGGAAAGATAAAAAAGTAAAACTTGGGGTTGTTTGAATGTGTGAGGGAAGATGAAATTGCCATTGGTGTGAGCAAAGATTGATTTTTAACCACAGATCAACACAAGAACCAAGAAGAAAACCTTTTCTAAATCTGGGTGTATGTGGTGGAGTGGTAGGATATAGAATTAGAAATGGGAGATGGGTTAAAGGTTTTTGGTCAGAATCAGAGCACTTTCAGAATGAGAATCCCTTTATTTGTCCATTTCTTTATACACATCTATTGCTTACCCACAAAAAGTGTTAAGTTACAGCTTCACACGTGTAAAAAGGCCAAAAGGAAAGAAAAAATGAATTCAGGCAGGGAATTTTTAATATATGTAATGTAAGACTGATTTCCAACTATATATGGTTATGAAAATTCAGAGTTACAGAGAAAAAAGCTGATTCACATCTGTGACGAAGTAAATAGTAATTATAATAGTATCCAGTGAACAACCTAGTTTAACGAGCTATTATTCCTGGTGTCATGTGCTTGTGAGGATTATTATTGTCTCAATGTTATATCTGCTGAAAAATGCCCAGAAAGAGAGAGAGAGCTAAATACATGAATACAGCCAGCCTTCCAATGGGCGGGGCATCTTTGCAGTGTTGATACAAGAAATTTACGGCAGATTGTTTTACAGTTACAGAGGTGATGAAATATATATATATGACAATTCAAAAGTTTTTCACTTGGAGGGAAATCAAGCTTGCAGAACATAATAAATAACATCACTAGAAGACTAGTCAATATGGATATATAATTTTTGTATTCATGAACAGAGTAAAGGAACTCTATATATGTTGCCATTCTCATAGATGGCTTATTTCATAATGTCATTAACAGTTAAATAGAATTCTATAAATACAAACATGTTACATAAAACAATAGAAATCAAGCCCAAATTGTTGGGTGATCTGATTCATAGGAAATTTAATTAGCGAGGCACCTCTGAAAACCCACGCAGAATTGCTATACACTTGAAAATTCTCTTGTTTGGTGAAAATGTAATCCTTGGAATTATTTGTTTAACAGCCTACAACGAGCAACCTAATTAGAAAGCAGCCGAGGCTAGCTTTCTGTTCCTCAAAAATTTTGGTAACTTAAACTTGCTGAACAGTTTGAATAATTTAGAAGCTTCGATACTTAGAAAAAGTCGGGTTGACCAGTTGAAGTTAAGCAACGATGCCACATACGGCTGTTAGGGTCCACAGCTCTGGGATAAGAAATGACTTCAGGAATCGGAAAGTAGGCATAGTGAGTGTTGCATAAGCCTACTGTAATGCTGCTAAATCCAGCAAATGCACCATGAACCCGTCACAATCAAAGAATCTTAGAAATATGTTATGGTAGTTTCTTTACCTAATTGCAGAAATCAATTTTAGCAAGGTGGCACTTTGACAGAAATCTCTATATGCTAGGAAAGTCACAAGCTGGGCAGAACCCAGAACCCTCTTATAAGTTGGCTTCGGCTAGGTTCAGTGAAACCGGGTCAGGTTCCTCAACTGATACAAGTTTGACCAACCATTCAGCTTGCCATGTCTGAACTAAAAGAAGCTGATTTTTTGGTCTGTAATATGTTCTGATTAAGATATACAATTTTATTTTTTCTATGTTATGTGACCAGTTACATTTTAGCTATACAATATTTGTGTTATGATATAAACATATTGATTTTTGTATTTTTCTTTACTTACATATACTGAATGTTATTTGATTTTGAACATGAACTTATTATGAAGAATGTAAGTACATTATTGTGGGTTACATTAAAATCCTTTCAGAAATTTAGCTAAAAGAACTTAAATCTTTTATTAAAGTATGTAGTAGAGAAGCACTTTCAACACTATTTATATTGTGATCATTATACATAGTAACAATACTTAATAGAATTTACATTTCAACAATACAATTTACCAAATACACACATATTTTTGAAACTCACAACATTTTAAAGGGTATGATTGAGACTGTTGTGTTTCTACCTATTTCTAGATTCATTAGTGCTTTTAAAATGATTGAAAAAAACTATGAAAACTGATTAACTAAAATGTTTTGTACATGCAAACCTTTACTTGGTAGCTAATATCACCACCCACCAACACATTTAGAGCTCGTTTGAGATTGTTGTCGGGATAGCTAAAAGAGATTTTGATAAGTTAAAATTCATTTTAGGTGTTTGGTAAAATATTTCCAAAATCACTTTGGCAAAATCAACCCCAGTTATAGTAGGTTTTGAGAAGAAAGGAAGGAGTAGCTTTTCAAAATCAATTTTGACAATAAGTTTTCCCATAATATATTTCCATAATTACTATAACATAAATCATACAAACCCAAAAATATCCCTACAGAGACTATTCAGTTCTACCATAAACATGTTATATACATTATGTCTATTTTAGTCATTATTTACTCTCACAGCACTTTAACAATGAGATCTACCAAATACATATACTCTTTTAAAATTCACAGCACTTTTAAAAATATGTTTTATCAAACACTTAACTATTTCTCTGTACAACTAGTTATTTTTTCAGCACAACTAACAAGGATTATTTTACAAGCTACAACTTTACCAAAATTGACCCTTATAAACTCTAGTGATTAAGTTATTTTACTTCAAAACACAATTTCGCAAATGTTCAGTTACAAACTTCACAATTAATTCTACTAAGACAAGAAAAATTGATTTTCTTAAAAATTGAAGCAATATCATATTGGCCATATATCCTTATTAGAAATATTATCAAGTTATTATTCCTGTAAATTAGTACAAATTTTCGAAGAGTTAGGAGGCATTTAATTTTGTTAGAAAACTAAAGCATTAAGAATATGTTTTTGTTTGGTTTTGAAGAAACAATATCTATCAATAGATCAAGAATTTGACTACTTCCTTTTACTTTCAGTAATGTAATTGGGCTAAACGAAGTTCTTGAACTGAAAATTGATCACTCAAAAAATAATTTTCGTTCCACCACTGGTAATACAGCCTCATTATCAACTCAGATTTAAGTTTAGGATTATAATTCCCAAGACAAATCGATAAATGGGTTGTGCATATCGCAGATATGTGATTCCCATAATGAACTTGATCCCAACCCATTGTCACCCATACTTTTGAAGGACTAAGCTCACTAAGCAATAGAAACTTGAGCCTGGCATAACACTTTGTTGGAGCTTAAACATTATTTTTCGGCTCTTGCCTATCTTCTTGGTCAAGTGGTTACATAACATACTAAACAAGCTTGAAATGAGATGCCAACATGTATGAAAAGTAAAGGCTTACAAGTTGCCCAACTCAGTAGCTAGCCAATATCAAGTTGTACCCCTGCTATGGGATCAGATCCTAAATAAAAACCTAAGTCTGGTTCAAGGGGCATATAAATCTGGAGATTTGTCACTATAACAGATACAATTAAAATCTTTTCACCATATTTCCAGTAATTTAAGAAAAAAATCATAATGCTACCAGGTCAAATATTACAGAATATTGTAAAATGATTCTAAACCATATATTTTGGAATTCAGCAGATTAAATTCCACATTATCTTAATTTTCTGAAAGAAAAGGAGAGGGAAGGGAGGCAGACTCACAGCATTTTGTCCAAGAACAGTGCATAGAATTCCATCTGATGCATTTGCATGCCGTGCACGGATCATGTATGTGGGATCAATATACTTCACATCAGCAGGAACACAAATCTCCTTAAAATATTTCTTTGTCTGACAAATGTAGTAAGTTAATACCAGTAACTCCCCAGTTAAATCCAATATAAAATTGTACAAATCTGCATTTACGAATAAATGGCCCCAAAAAAGGATTCATTATTCAATTAGTTGTCATCGTCAGGTTACCATGTTTTTTCTCAAAAGACATTCAATTAAACTCCACCCGTGTCAGTGCTCATAGAACACACTAACAGAAAATATACTCAAAAGCTCCTATGGTCAAGAAGAATTATTTACTTTAACAGAAGCAGGAAAAGAGACCAATGGAACCAAAGATCCAATTTCAGCAAAAATAATACTTAATGATTTTAAGAAAATTATATGTATCATAATAATTCACACTTTTGGTTAGTAAGTTTATGGAGATTCATTTTGAACAAGAAGCATGCATGTTCCTGATCCATGAGATTTTGATAATGATCTGGTACCACTTTTGTACTGTAGGACATATTGGAACCAGCATAGTGAACAGAATCATACACCAAAGAGAAAAAGTGACTTTAATCACCCAAAATCGAATGAAAGATATGGATCGGACAAAGTGAAATTGAGGGTAGAACTTATTCCTAGTTATGAACATTTTGTTACGTGCAGAAAAAGCATAATAGTGGAGCAGGACTTTAATCCCACCCTAAACAGTTGGATTGACTAGAATAACTCTATCAACCAAGCCAATGAAAACTACAAACCCAAAAACATATAGCTTGACCTTTCCCCAGACCACTTATTTGGGTTGTTGCAATTTCTAATGAAGAAGCTGCAAGTACCATAATTCATGAAAGCCCAGACAGAAATGACAAGGCAATCACTAACCTCTTGTTGAATGTGTACACCAACATCTCCGAGTACTATGTTTCCAGATGCATCTTTAGCATTAGTTTTCTCAATTAAATTCTGCATAAGAAAGCAAGACCACGTAGCATTTAATCCTAAGGGGTGAAAAAAGAAAAGAAAGCAAGACATTCAAATTTTATTTGTAATTTGCTTGTACAGAATTCCTCCTTTCAGAACTTTCAGGTTCAAAAAGAGACACAAACACATTCTCTGTTTACCTCCTTAATCAAATCAAAGATAGTGCTTTATCACTTCAACTCATTACTAGATAGGATAGAACAGAAAATTATTTGAAATATTGTTGAAATGATTCTCATTAAGAAATTCACTTGCCACAGATGTACAAAAAAATTACGCTGATAAAGAATGTCAAGACACCAAACAGAGTGCAGGCAAATTGAGATATTAGATTCCAGGTTTGTGAATGGCATGCTAGAACCAGTCAGGTAAAGGTGTGATTGGTAGATTAAAGGAACAAGAGCAGTATGGACGAGAAAAAAGTGCAATCCTAATGCTGTAATAAGGAAACAAAACCCAGAGTTTCTCCAATCTATACTTAGATCTCCAATCTTTGCTCATTATCAAATAAGGTTACATTAGGTACACTTTAATTCATCATTGTATTTGTGGTACTCGTATTTTCCTTAAACAGTATAAAAAATAATCGAAGAAGCATCCTAAATCAAGCATATTGGATTTCATTGAAGATGAGACTATAATACACCAACCATGCTTGTAACTTCATCTAACGATTAAAGAATTTTTGAATCTTGTGAGGAACTTATCATAACGATAAGAGTTTTTTCCAATAGATGTTTTAACATTGACTTATTTTTCAGTCCTCATTTAACCATAACCATTTAATTAAATATTCCTAATCACATGTTAAATAAACTAAATTTAGGATTAGGTGTTTCAATTTTCAAATAAACAAAAAAAAAATTATTATCAACATTAATACTTTTTCTACCTGTAGTTTATTGTTTTTGTCTTTTCTATCTACAAAAACCGGTGATGTAGCAAATGATTCAGATACTAAACTGTTTCTTTGCAGTCCTTGCCACAAAATTGAAGAGTAAATATTGTCACAAATTCACAATTATCTATTTGTTTGGTTTAATGTATGAATAATATTAGAGCATAGGAATTTAATTACTTGAGGTAAATCAATATCGATCATAATGGTGTTGAATCATTTCTCTTACGCCATTTTCACAGTTTTAAGATCAACTAATTTCATCAACGAAATCGCCAGAGAAATGAAAACCTTCTCCACCTTCTTCAATTTTTTTTCTCTTATAAATTAAAATCACAAAACAAAACAAACTGAATTGAAACAAAAAATTAAAAAATACATAAATAAATAAACTGAGAGCTCTCAAGAAATTAATAGTATAACTACCTAAATCAAATTAACTTTGATATGAAATTTGAGGTTTTGATATGTGATCTTCATCATGTCATGGCGATGTACAAGTCTAGTAAGTTTGACGCGAAACTAATGAACCATTGATTGAGACAAAATGATTTGGGATCTTCAATGATTCAATATTTTGGCAAGAAGTTCATAGAGATGAATCAATTTATTATCACTTCATATGTAATTCAAGATGTTATGGTGATGGAATTGATGTTCCTCTTCGGTTTTTTTATAGAGAAAATAGAGGGAAAGAAATTTAAATAGAGTTAAGTTTTCATGCAAACTTTGACTTGCTAGAAAAAAATAATTTCCCTCCATTTCTTTCATTAGAAAAACCAAACAAAACTTTCATTTTATCTCGAGAATATCTTGAATCACATATAAAGAGATAAAAAAATCAATCTATCTCCATGAACTTCTCACCAAAAATGTTGAATCGCCAAAGATTACATATCTTTCTGTCTCAAGCATTGATTGATCAGCTTCGTGTCAAGGTCATGAGCTTGTCTATCACCACAATGAAATAAAATCATGTATCAAAACCTCAAATCTCAAATCAAAATAGATTTGACTTGGGAAGTCATTTTATTAATTTTTTGATAGCTCCCTAGTTTTCTTGTTTCAATTTTTTTTTTTTTTTTTTAGATATAAATTTACAAGAAAAAAATATAAAAGAGGTGGCAAAGGTGTTCGCTTCTCTAGTGATTCCATTAATCAAATTAGTTGGTCTTAAAACTATAAAAATGGTTGAAGAGGGACGATTCAATATCATTATCATCGATACTGAATATCTTAGGCAATTAAATTTATTTGAAAGTGTGAAAAGGAATATTTAATTAAATCATCATATGATTGAATATGGATAGACAAAAACAAGTCAAGTTAGAACATCTATAAGCAAAAAATTCTTGTTGTTATAGTAAGTTCCATATGAGATCCAAAAATCCTTTAATCATTAAACAAAATTATTGAAAGTTAAAGGAATGGTTGGTGTATTATAGCTCTATCTTAAATGTAGATTAATATTTTTTATGTTTTCTACATTCTTATAAGACATGAGAATTATTTGATTTAGGATGCTTCTCATGGTAATTTTTTATACTATCTAAGAAAAATACAACCACCACTAATACAATGATACAATAAGGTAATACCAAATGCAACCTTGTTTGATAATGGGCAAAGATTGAAGATTTAAGTATATCTTGGAGGAGAGAACAGAGCTACCTGTGGTCTATGCACACAAGTGGAGTAACTATTAATTATCCAAACCAGAGTTTCTCTAAAAATACTTTGGGTATACATGGAGAAAGGTTCATGATTTCGCGATAGGTTTAGCAGCATAAAGCCAATAAGTCTAGGACAGATCTCCTACTAAAGATGTGTTAATGTTATGAGCATAAGAAATGGTCCCCCTATTAATGAAATGCCCTTATCATAAATGCTTGGAAACCATAATTTAAAATGAAGAATTGCACAATGCAACTTTCATCATTTCTTAGTAACAGCATAAAGATGCTAATCCATCTATATTAGATTAATATGACAACAGTTGTGTAAAGGCCTAGAATCATCATCAAACTGAAGTGAAAATATCAATTTCAGAAGTGAAAATGGTACCTGCCCAGCTCCCTCTGCTACACACACCACAGCTGATCCTTTTGTCTCAATTAGGTATTTCAGATGTGTCAAAACACCATGAGGCCCATGCAAATGGAAAGGTACCTTCGAAGTATAAATTTAGATTGTATTAATGTAGCTCATCTCTCCCTCTATCTCTCTAATTATATATATATATATATATTCAATCAGCCTCACATATAAATACCTCTGGGATCAAACAAATGTCAATTTGTCCACTTGCTAGGGCTCCATGCATGGCTATAAATCCACTGTTACGACCCATCAATTTCACAATCCCAACACCATGATAAGCACTATGCGCCTAGCACAAGATTAGAGGGGAAAAGAATTAAATTCATACTTAAGTTTTAATACCAAGAAAGAGATTTATCACACAACTATTTGACAGAATGAAGAACAGTGCATGAACAGCTTAATTTGCATACTGAATGAGTGATGAATAGCATTTCAATTTGTACCTCAATATACGCAGAATTAATTGCTCGTTGTGCTTCTTCAACAGCGGTGTCAAAGCCAAACGTTTTATCCATCATCAAAATATCATTGTCTATGGTTTTTGGCACACCAACAACAGCCACCTTCATCCTTTCTTTTACAGCACTAAAAGTAAAAATTAGAAGACTACGAATATATATTTTGGAAGAAAAAAGGCAAGACCCTAGAAGGGAACAAAGCAAGCATGCACCAGTAATGGAGGCATTTTTAAAAAGTTGCCGCAAGTGGAGATACTGCAAGACACCCCCAACATATAAATATAGCAGTATTTGAATGTATCAAACTTAAAATACAGAAATTGCAATTTAATTAGAGGATTAATGGTACATGAACGTACCATCTGCAATGTATTCAAATACATGACCTCTCCAAGTACTATTGAAGACAAAAACTTGAAACACAACTTTAAACAAATAGGGACGTGGTGATTTATCCATCAAATAAAGAAGGAAAAATTTATTTATTACAGTTTCCATAAAATACTTTTATCATCAGATTAAAATCAACAAAAAATGCATCACTCATTACAAAATATATTACAGGGCAACCAGTCAGTATAGGGTTTCATGTATGTCAACCTCAATGTGTATTGTGTTGGCTCCAGCATGAGTACCATTTCTGCCCAACACAAAAAGCATGTTAATTCCTCTTTCCTGACATCAAAACGCAAATACAAACATCAGGACTGAAAATGCCTAGTATTGTCAAGCATTTTAATTGTAGCAGTTTCCACAAGAAAACAAGACAAATTGGGATGAAGTGGCAAGATAGATTGAGCACCTCCATACTGTCGACAATTTAGCTAACAGTAGGTACACCACGTGAAACTCCTAACAGGCTTCCACCAGAAAGATGAATATTTTGAACCACTTTCTGCGATAGCTAATAATCAAAGTCAAGTACAAATAAATTAACGTAAATTCTATAATTCTTCTTTCAAACAACAAACACTTTTAATTGTTTTATCTCAAGTATATTATAATAGATCTTAGATTCATCAATTAATTTTTTGACAACCATTATAGGAAAGAAAGAGGTATGTACCGCATTTCAGTCAATTCTTTGTCACAAAATCCACGATATCCAAACAGAATCCCCACTATATTTTTCACACTATATATTTCAAGAGTGATGACAATCTGCAGAAAATTATTAATAATATATTATTTAGAACAAAATAAACCTAAACACAGGATAATACAAAATATGCTAATTTCAACAAGAGGAGAGTCCAGTTTTGTTTTAAATGAAATGTATAAGTAGAAGATTAACACTTATATGTGATACTAACATGTCTAATGACATCATTGAGACCAGGGCATAGTCCACCACAAGTAAGAATTGCTGCTTTTACTTTTTCTGGTTTGAAGTATATTTCCTCTAGAGGTCCAGCATGATGAACCCTATGGAGATTTTACAATATTCATCACATCAAGATGCGATTATTGAAGAAAAATCAACAGTAAAACATAAAACACATGGAAGAATAAATGTAAAATAATAGGTAATTCTGTAAAGAGATAAAATGATATAATATGTAAACCAATAATTAATTGCAAGAACATGCCACATATGCTTGAAAACATTTAGAATTTGTTAAAAACCATTATAAACAATCGCACTCAATGCCAAAAAATGCATGATTTGTTGATTTGTAAAATACCTATAACAACATTGAGAGGCATCTTACCATTGTTCAATCCAGGTACAATCAGGATCAATGCGCTCAGCACCAGCAGATGTAGGTGACGAGTAATTTATGACCTGAAAATGTTTCAAGAAAAATGAGTCACAACCTTTCAAAAGAACTAAATCCTTAGACCCAAATCTACCACTAGAGCTTTACAGATTTAACAAGGGGCCTTTGTCTATATTATTAACGCCATTACTTGCATGAATTTACTTTTGCATGCAGCCTGCTCCCATTTATTCTCTCTTAAATGTGTTTCATAACTGCATCTTAGATCTTTACTTTAGTAATTAATTAGATCAACTCTAACAATGGTTCTTGATTCGGAAACTATGTCTTATCCATTATCTTAAACAACAGCTTCAGTGTCATCCAATATGAAGCCAACTGAGATAACAAACTTTAAATGTTATAATGTAGATCACATTGAATATAAGAATAGTCAATAATCAGAGTCATGCAAGAACTTGTGATGATGAGAGTCACAATAACAAAGTGCAACTAATATAACATTGTCAGAAAAAAGATATATTCATAATTCCAGCTTTTATGAACAACATTGTCAGAAAAGAGACATATTCATAATTCCATCTTTTATGAACATATAAGGAATACATAATAATAAGTGTCTTTCTAAATTGCATCTACATGACTACATTGGAAAATATGGTTACTTCGCTCAGTTTTGTATCCTGACAAATTTTGACCAAAATCAACCATCATCGGCATTTCCAAGTAAGCACACATAAGCGGCAAGTTCACAGTAAAGAGCTTATAACGACACTTTACATAATAATATCCCCAAACGTAGGAAACCCCGTCAATGGTTACAATATCAATGCAGCCCATTGTTGTTATCCAATTGGCAAATTAGCAAACAAGAAAATTAAAGGTACTGACAAGTGAATGTTGAATTATAATTCAATAATCACAAAAAAAAAAAAAAACTAAGAAATTAAGAAAGAAAAACATTCCAAATTTATACTCCAGTGATATACCTTAAGAAGTACCCTGTCGTTATTATTTATGTATCCGTGCCATTTCTCATCAGAAGGGCAACCATCTACAAAATTTTCATTTACTGGAGTCCTGCAACAGATTAAACCACATAAATTTAGAACGAAAGCAAATTGATCAACTGAGAGGAAACGCAATAAAAGAATATATAAAAAAAAACTATGTGCAATGCAAATTGATCAACTGAGAGGAAACGCAATAAAAAAATATATAAAAAAAAACTATGTGCAATGCAAATTGATCAACTGAGAGGAAACGCAATAAAAAAATATATAAAAAAAAAACTATGTGCTATGCTTCTCTCTCAACAAACACTCAAACTGACCTCATCCTGCGCCAAAATGTAGAAGGAATAGGTTTAGCACCTTCGAAGATATCGGTGATGTGAGGAAGTTTAAACCTCTTCTCGAAATCTCTCTGGAATTCGGACTTCCAATCAGAATCGGTGAAATCAATTTACGCATGGCGGTGATCATTCTGATTCTGATGAATCCTAGCAAAAATGCGACTACTCTTACGAATTCTATTCGCATGATTCTTGGATCGGAGGATCACGGAACTGAATCCATTCCGGCGAAGAGAAGTTGCGCGAGGAAGAGGAGTGAGTGTGAGTGCGGGAATACTGATCGTATAGGAGAGAGCTTCCATCAATTAACGTAAAACGATCAGTCGTTTTGGAGAATGAATGTATATTGCTTGCGGAGAACGAACAGAGAATATTAATTTGCTATGCTTGCGTGATGACACAAAGCAAGCGGCTTTTGCCTTTTAGTGTTTCTCTGTAGAGTTCGAACGGAAAAACCAAGGCACTTTTTTCTGAGCATTGTTTTTCAAGTTCCAGGGAGGAACGGCTGTGTTCTTACCAAATAGCATTCTTTGCTGCCTAAATAACCATTAAGCCCTTGCACAATGCTCGTTGTCGCAGTCTCACTTAACAGACTCGCTGACTTCTTTTAATTTTATTTATTTATTTATATGGTTTTATTCATAAAATTATTCACTACGTAACGCTTGGTTTGTTTTGTGATATGTTTTTGAAAATAAATAAATAAATCTAATTCATATGTAGTAAAGATTGTAATAAAGATTGCATGTTCGATTATAAATAAGAATTATGACGACAATAAATTTAATAATACAACCAAATTGTTGGAATAATATAAGCTCAGATTCGCATCTTCCATTGCAAGTCATTAGTCGAGTACAAATTAATTATAGTAACGTAATTCGGTGTGACTCTTCTCTAGGAGAAAAAATGGTTTAAAACCTTAATTGTTTCCATCAATTATTATTTTTATTATTATATTAATATTACAATATTTATTATCATTATTACATGAGAGTTACCAAATTTTAATATACACTATTAATAGTTTGATCGATTTACAATGAATCCATCACAATAAATAATCGATCAAACTATTATTCAAATATATTCCAGGTTCACTACATATGACTCCTTAGCTCTTTTAAATCTCTCTTTGGCATTAAATTTGATTCTTTAGTAATTAATTTTCTGTAAAAATAAATATTTTAAAATATAAAATTTTAAACTTAAAAATTTTAAATTTAAAAGAAATTTATATTATTTCACATAAAAACAACAACAAAAAAATACTAAAACCACCAAAAATCTAGATCTCAAAAAACTGCCTTAAATTTAGATTTAGGTAAAAATCTACCTTTAAAAAAAATAAATAAAAGAATAAAATAAATAAGAGAAAATATTTTTACAAAAAAAAAAATAAAAGAATAAAATAAATAAGAGAAAATATTTTTACCCGAGAAAAGTGCTCTTGATGAACTCTTTTTACAAAAATGAAAATTTTCGATCACCTTTTGGGATGTTGGACGAGAAAAGAAGAGAAGTTCACAAATATTCTTTTTCTTTTGTCATATGTCTTATATAATTTATCTTTGTTGTATTTTCATAAACTGTCATTTATTCCCTTAAAAATATAAAGCATGCGTCATTGTTCCATAATTTATACGAATAAGGTTATATTTATTGTGGATGCAGTAAAAATCTTTCTTTTGACCCTGTGCACTAGTAACAATCTTCATCTCTTTATTTGAAAACTTGTTCAAGTGGCAATCAAAACAGAAACTTAACTGGGTAAAAGCTGGTTATCTAACGAAATCTTTCTTTTGACCCTGTGCACTAGTAACAATCTTCATCTCTTTATTTGATAACTTGTTCAACTGGCAATCAAAACAGAAACTTAAGGGGGTAAAA
>JAXCLQ010039945.1:0-13318 GCA_035584115.1 Cedrela odorata | reverse complement strand
AATAAAAAAAAGTCTGTGATAAACAATAACCCCGTGATAAATAGTAACTATTTTCGAAAAATTATTTGAAATGCAAAAATACGATAACAGCGGTTTCAAGAATCATACCGAGGGGTCAATTTAACCTTAAGATGTCCGAATTTCGAGTAATTGAGAAAATTTTCAAATTATAATTATTGACTTTACTCTCATCCTGACTTAATCTCCGACTAAATCGCTCAAACAAAATTCTTAGAGTGTAGCCTGTGTCGAATACGTGTGATTAATAGCAAAAAATAAGACTTTAATCAGTTATAAAATGAGTAATTTAGAGGAAATGGAAAAAAGATTAAAATGGAGGCAAAATGAATCTTATGGAAAGAAGAAGAAGAAAGTAAGATGTTTTGTTTTCTGCCTAGCTCAAATACAAATTTAAATGTGAAGAATGACTCATTTGCCACTGGAAAAATTAAAAAGGAATGAAAAGAAATTAAATGAAGAAGGGTAAATATGTCATTTACAGTCTTTCATCTGACTTCAGATTTAACTCAAATTTGATTTATATCGATCATTATTGAGTCTTATTTTAGTAAAAATAAACCGTTTATTAATCAAATTTTTTAATTAACCCTAATTTTCATTTGAAGGTCGAGTACGCAAATAGAGTATTAAGGAGAAATTTTTTAAACTTAACAAATTATTATTAAATCACTCCCAATAACTAATTAAATATTAATACAAAGTTATTAGCTCAACTTCTAATACCTTGACATAACATATATAAAATGACAAAATTATCTCTTGTGTAAAATGACTAAAATACCATTGGTTTAAATTTTGGAGTATTACATTAGAACTCATCCAGGAATCACCTTTCGATTGAGATAAAGAATGAGGTAATAATCCTCAGCTTCTCGATTTTGAAAGTCTAGGTTTAAGGAGGAGGCTTCTTTCGTTCTCGGTCTCTTGTGTTGAGCAATCTTTGGATTTTTGGTCCAGGCATTTTTGGATTGTAGGGAAGATTTATATGAGATTAAGAGAATTAATGTTTTTAACTTTAGAGAGAAAATTTTGAAGTTTTTAGTAAGGAGAAACTTTCTGAATTTTGCTCTATTTAGACGTAAAATCGCGTAAGAGTATTGATACGTTTAAGAAATGTATCGATCTGTTTATAAATCTAAAAAGATGTATCGATTTATCTTCATGAAATATCGATACTTTTGTTGATAGAGCAGGAAAGTATCGATACATTTTATCTAGATATCGATATAGTGTAGCATGGTATCAATACATACTAGAGAGAACTTGAGAAGATATTGATACATTTTAGCATGATGACACATGTCAACCATGCACATAATTTTTGGCTGTTAATTAAGTGAATTTTGAATTTTTCGTTTAACCTAAAAAAAGACACATTTAAAGTAAAATAATTACACTCTAACATATTGATACATATAAGTAAAATATCGATACATACTAAAGCTCAATTTTAGTATCAATACAAGATGTAATTGTCTTGATGCTAAATTAAAATTCATTAAAGGTATTGATACATTTATAAGAATATATCGATCTTTTTTAAGGTATCGATACTTGTAGAATAAGATATTGATCCTTTTGCATTCATAATAAAAAATTTAACTAATACCAAGCACAAACAGGTTCAAATGCAATTCAATCAATTTTTATTATTCCTAATTCATTTCTAATTGCACAAAAATGATCCCTATTAAGTGGTTTAGTGAAGATATCAGCTAATTGAAGATTTGTGTTGGCATATTCGAAATAAACATCTCATTTATTGACATGATCTTTAATGAAGTGTTGGCAAATTTCTAAGTGCTTGGTTCTTGAGTGATGCATATGATTCTTAGTCAACTTTATGACACTTGTGTTATCGCATAAAATGAGAATTTGACTAAATTCTAATCCACAGTCTAGCAATTGATGTTTAATCTATAAGAGTTGAGTACAACAACTACTTATTGAAATATACTCTAGCTCAATAATTAATAATGCAATTGTATTTTATTTTTTACTAAACTAAGATACTAGTGCGCTTCCAAGAAAGTCACAAGTACCACTTGTGCTTTTTCTATCCATTTTGCATTTTTCATAATTGGCATCCGAATATCTTTTCAAACTAAATTCACAATCTTTTGTATAAAACAATCCTAAGTTAGGTGTGACTTTTAAGTAACTAAAGATTCATTTTACAGCCACAAGATGTGATTCCTTGGGATTTGATTGAAACCTAACACATACACAAACTCTATAGAAAATGTCCGGTCTATAGACTGTTAAATAAAGTAATGAACCTATCTTGCCTTTATACAATTTTTGGTCTATATTCTTTCTTATTTTATCTTTGTCTAAGAAGTAGAAGTGCTCATATGACTCGTATTTTCTCAATAACTCTTTGATATATTTTGATTGTGAAATATAAATTCTATCATTTGTTTGTTTAATTAAAGTCCCAAAAAGAAATTTAGTTTTTCCATTATATTTATTTCAAATTCTCTTTTCAAAATGTTTGAAAATTCAACGCACAGGAACTCAAATTTGCTTTAAAAAAAATGATATTATCAATATAAATTTGAATTAGTAAAATAACATCATTTTTGGTTTTGATAAAAAGTGTATTGTCAATACTTCCTTTTATAAAGTTATGTTTTAAAAAAAAAAATCACTAAATTTTTTATACCAACCTCCATGTGCCTGCTTTTGACCATAAAGTGCCTTAGTGAGTTTGTAAATATAATTTGAAAATTTATAGTTTTTAAATCTGGGAGGTTGTTTTACATAAACTTCTTCATTTATAAAATCATTTAAAAAAGCACTTTTGACATCTATTTGATATAGCTTGAAATACCCAAGTAAATCTAGAGTAATCATCCATAATTACGTATGTGTAAAGTTTTTCTCCTAAAGAAGCAACTCTATTTGGTCCAAAGAGATTCATATGTAAAAGTTCTAATAGTTTGTTATGGAAACTAAGTTTTTGGATTTAAAGGATGTTTTAACTTGTTTATCTAGTTGACATGGATCACATACTTTATCTTTAGAGAATTTTAGATTAGGAAGGTCTCCTAATAAGCCTTATTTTGCTAGTTTTCGTAAGAGATCCATGCTACAATGTTTTAATTTCTTATGCCACTTCCAAGAATCATCACATAGAACCTGCAAACAAATATTATTCATTTCATCCAAGCTTTTTAGTTTTATGATATACACATCATTGTTTCTAGGTGCATAGAATAATTTATTTGCATGCTCATCTAACATTTCATAACTATTTTTAAGAAAAACAACTTTATAACTATAATCATACAATTGACTAATGCTAAGTAAATTATATTTTAACTATTCGACATACAAAACATCTTTAATTAAAATTGAATTAATACCAATGGTTTCAATATCTTTTACCTTCTTCTGCTATTATCTCTAAAGATTATATCTTTTTGTTCTTCTTTCTTTAGATGGAGAAATAACCTTTTGTTTTTCGTCATGTGTCTCAAACAATCACTAACGAGGAACCACTTTTTCTTGTACTTGTTGCTCTTCACATAAGGTACTTATAAAATACACAAGTTTATTTTAGTACTCAAGTAACTTTGAGTCCATAAACATCAGTTTTACTCTTAAAAATCTTGGTCATTTTAGCATGCATGTTTTTTTTTTTTTTTTTTTTTTAAGTTTTGTACCTTTTGGTACCTATATCATTTTAAATCCATTATATGCATTTTTCTTATATAGACATGTGTTAATATAATGACATTTCCTATTACAAAAATGACACTTAATATATGAAGTCATTTGTTGGGTAGATTTTATAAAATAATTTTTATAGGCTTTTTGTTTTATTCCTTATTTGTAGCCAAGACTGCTTTATTAAATACAAACTTTTAACTACTTAAAAGTTTGTCTAAGAACTCTTTTTCTTGTGTAAATTTAGCTAGAACTCCTTTGAGAAAGGCTATCTCATCCTTCAAAGTTTTGTTTTCATTTTTTAACACATCAACTTCCTTAGATATGTTAAATTCATTCTTGGTTTCTAATTCTTTAACTCTTAATTTTAATGAATCATTTTCTTTTAGCATCTTTTACTTCTTTATGTTTTGCATACAATTCCTAAAAATTATCTTTAAGTTCTTCATATAATGTATCCAAATCATCATCTAATAAATCATCACTGTCATTACTTAAGTATGTATCATAATATAATGAGTTTTGATATAAGACGATTACCTCATCTTCTTGTTTTCCCATGAGGCTGAAGTCTGCTCGCTCATTTTTGGATGATAAAGTGCTTTATTCACTAGATGAGTCATCCTATGTGACCTTCATCACTTTCTTCTTCTTCTTTTCCGTTTTGTTTTTCCTTAGTGGATATTAAGGTCTTGTATATCCTGGTTTCTTACATTCGTAACAGATGATTTCCTTTTCTTTTTCCTTCTCTTTCTCTTTTTCATTGCTCATCTTGAACTTGTCGTTTCTTGGAAAGTATATTCTTCTATAATTTCTTCCTTTAGGCCTATCTTTGTTAAAGTATTTCTTCAATTTCTTGGCCATAAGAAGAAACCAATCCTCGTTGAATTCTTGTTCACTTTCATCTTCGCATTCTTCCTTTTTGGTGCTCTTTAAGGAAACGTTCTTTCTTCCTTTTTCTCTATCTTTGTCATCATTTCATTTACTTTCTAACTCATAAGTCATGAATGATCCGAGAAGCTCTTCAAGTGGCAGTGTTCTCAAGTTCTTTGCTTCTTTAATAGCTAGGGATGCACATTTGAGGAAATAGGGTGGGGAAAGGTTCCTCTATCCCCATCCCCATCCCTGTTTCCCTAAACTCCCCTATCCCCACCCCCATCCCCATTTAGGGGAATATGGGGATAAGGAATTTTGGGGGGAGATATCCTCATCCCTAACCCCAGTTCCCAATTTTTCCCATTTCCCCAACCCCAATTCCTCATTTTCTTTTGCTCGTTTCTCTCGTTTCTTCGTATAGAAAAAATTATAAATAAAAAATATTTTATCATAAATATAAGATAAAATCTATCAGTGCATTACAAATAAAAAAAATTATTATAAAATAAAACAAAAATTTTATAACAGTCAAATATCACATATGAAATAATACACATCCCCATTTGATTGTTAAATATTTTTAATTGATTGAATTATCCAAAACAAGGTGTTTGATCTAGTGGTATAACACTTGTTGTAATTATGAGAGATCATGAGTTCAATTCTTATAACATTCTTATTTTTTTGAATTTTTTTTTCTTAAAAACTTGAATTTGAAAAAATGAGGAAATAAGAATGGGAGAAATGAGAATAGGGGGTGAAAAATGGGGATGGAGTAAGATCCCCCTATCCCCATCCCCATTTGGGGATAAAATTTATCTCCATTTTTCCTCCGTTTCGCCATTTGGGGATGAAAATTTTCCCCAAATGGGGAAATGGGGACGAGAAAATGGGGCATCGAGGTTAAACGTGCAACCCTACTAATAGCTATTACCTTAGCTTCCCAGCTTTTAGGTAGACTTTTTAGAAGAAGATTTACCAAGAGCTTTAAGTTCGTTAGTAATGTCAGTAAAACAAGTAAACATATCTTTTATGCTTTCTTGTGATTTCATTTTAAACAATTTATATCGTGAACTAACATATTAATTTTTGAGTATTTGACTTTTCTTATTCTTTCTTGTTTGACTTCTAATATATCCCAAATTGATTTGGCTGTTTCACATCCCAAAATCCTATTAAACTTAGCTTTATCTAGAGCACAATAGAGGATGTTTATAGCCTTACCATTTAGGGTGAACCTATTTCTCTATTCAGGAGTCTACTCCTTTTTCTACTTTAATTTTCTTTCTCTAGTGATTACATCCTCGGTTGTTGGTGGAAAGTACACATCTTTTATTATGTTGAGGATTTCGAAATTTAATGTTGTTAAGAAGATTTGCATCATCTTTTTCCAGTATGCATAATTGGTTTCATTAAAAAATGGTGGTTTGTTTATGGATTGTCCCTCAACTATTTGTTCTAGATTTCTATTAGATGCCATTTTGATATATTCCTCAAAGTTATGAATCATATTTAATTGAGTTAGGTTTAATATCACTTGTTGTCTCAGATGGCTGTACTCAAGAGGGGGGTGAATTAGGTTGTTTAAAAATTTTAAGCTTAATATAAATACAATACAGTGCAATAAGTAAAAGAGTAAAGAGAGAAATAACAAACACTTATTTTACAGTGGTTCGACAATATCCGCGTATGTCCATTCTCTTGGTTTTAGCTTACCACTTAGGTTTGAATATCTCCTTATTTCTACGGGTCAAGTGAAACTCAATATAATTTTCATTAAATCTGGATAAAGAGATGCGGTGCAAACACCAATTTATCCAGTAATAACCTCTTCGGGAAGCTCATCTATCATAGTCTATCCCTCAAGGATTATATAATCTCCCCCTTACCATTTTCTAAGGTAAGAGCGAAAATATAAAATTCTCTACACTTCATTACCCTTGTCTTTAATAAGGGCATAAATACATAACCTCTCCCTTATCTTGCTCCCTGGTAAGGGCGAAACATTTGTACAGACACGCTCTAACTGAGCATTTTACACCAAATTTAAATTATGAAAATTTATATAACATCTTTCAATATAATTATTAATTTCCAACACAAAATCAATTTATCATACATCAATTCATCTACAAAACAGTTTATAAACATTTAAATCATATTTCAAGCTTACTCTTACTCCAACCATATTAATTTCAGACATATAAATATTTATAAATCTTGGATTCATAACACATTTTAACAATTTAAAATCAATTTCCAAACATGTGTATTTCAATTGTTTTGTCCAAACCATATTTTAGAAAAATGAAATAAAATATTCATTCAAACCAATGTTTAAAACATACATAAATCAAATATTATGTAAAAATAATTATTTGAAAAATAAAGTATCCACTCACTAGTTTGCGCTTAACCTTGTCTAACTCACGACATTGTTAATAGTAGACTGAGTTGATTATCTACAAATACGTATCTTTCATCAGAATTTATAACCACGTATACTTGTCATATACATAAATAAATATATTTTTGAAATAGGGTGACATTAGAATTTTGTTGTGGCCAATTGGAAGCACATTTTAATCCAAATTTTCAATATGTTTATCCCTTACAGATCTACTTTCTATAACCTTTTATAGTGCCTTATTTAAAATTTTAGAATTCAACTTATACTCAAATGAATATTACTATTCCATCCAAATTTCATAATAAGGCACTAGGTTTTCCGAATTTTCTGGGAACTCTTTTTTTTTTTTTAACAAAATAACTTGATTTTTAATTATATCATTTTTGTTATGTCTAGTTTTTGTAGCCCTTTATTAATTCTGATTTTGATTTCTAATGTTCAATAATCAATTTACTACATACTGCGCTGACACGGGATACTGTGCAGTGTAGCAACATGACGACTATTTCTGAATTTTTCTAAGGGCTCGTTTTTGCATGAAACGATTTAATTTTTGGATATGTTATTTCTTTATGAGTCTAATTTTTACTAAATTTTATGGTGCTAAAATTAAAGGTAGGGAAAACTGTTCTGTTTTGGGTTTTCTGTATGCTGCTAAGCATTTTCGGCAAACTAAAACATCATACAGTACAACCATGTTTCTAAATTTATTGAAAGCTCACCTTATCACAAAATTTGTTAATTTTTTATTATGTTGGTCATAATCGTGTTTAGTTTTATAAAAATTTTAAAGTTTATTAATTGAAATTCTATATTTCATTTTATAAACAAAACACTAAGCCTAAGTTAGGAATTCCAGCAACAAAATATTCCCTGCCTTGCCAAATCTTCTAGCCCCAAAACTAAGCTATACTTTAGTCACAATATATATATATATATATATATTGACACCTTAATTTCATGTTCCTCATGCCTAAAAACATACTCAAAACACTACCATATTCAAGCATTTCACATGTTTCAGCAACTGTCCTATTCATAAATTATCCGGCATGCATACATTTCACCTTACCATATTTTGCACTCAAAACATGACCACATACACACTACACTTACTATCATATATCACATTAAACATTATCATCATTTCATGCACTCAAATTCTCACATTCCTTATGTATTATGCATGCCCAAAATACTGCTACTTACCTAAATTACTCATTGCTATGTACCAATCATTTAGCATTGCCACAATCTCAAAATCAACCGATGACATATATAATTCTTACCTTTATTACATGTACATCATTTCATACCAATTTCACTTTATTCAAACATCAAACATTGCCTTATAAGAATATTATGCACTATTAACATGTTTCCATAAATCAATAAGCCACCACAACACAAAATCTTTACATACAACCATACAAAGCACAATTTATAATCCCAAAATCATAAACAAACACAAACATGCTTACCTCTCTTGCTGCTGAAAACCAAGCTTCCTTTCTCTTTCTCCTTTCTATTTTTTTTTTCTCTTTTTCCTTTCTCTTTTGGTCTTTTATGATTTTTCCCACTATTTTCTCTTCTCACAGGTTTTCTTCTTTCTTCTCATTCTTTCTAGCATTTTCTAAATGAAAGAGATAATAACAAAATAAAAGAAATGAAGTGTTTAAATATAAGAATGTGGGCCAGCCATGTAGCTTAATTAGGCTCATTTTGCATTTTGCTTTTCTAAACCAAATTTGAAATTGAGATAACTCAAATTCTTTAATTCAATAGGCTTTCCTTTAACATGGTTTGTGGGCTTGCATTGGGCTTAACAAAGGGTTTTGGACCATTCTTTTAGCTTTTGTACTTTGGTCCCACATTTATAATCATTTTGCATCTCTTTCCATACTTACTATAAATTTATGTATTGGCCTTTCAAGCTTTGAAATTCTTTCGTTCTAGTCCACTCATACTTTATAGTAATTTACCGTATAAATTTTGTTTTTGGGCCATTACACTTATACTATTAAAATGTCATTTACTTTGGCCTAAAAAATGAAGAACCTACTAGCAGTTAGTAAATAAGACGTTTACTGAGCAAATTAGTCATTCTATGAAAGTATATGTGGATGATTAGTTCACAAAGAATCCAAAACTCAAAACCATATCAAGGACCTAAAGAAAACCTTTGAGGTACCTGTAATATACAAAATAAAGCTTAACCTCTTTAAGTGTGTATTTAAGGTCTCATTATCGGTCAAAGAAGGATCAAGGCTAACTCCAAAAAGATTCAAGCTTTAATTGACATAAAATCACCTAAGAATGTAAAGTAAATTTAGAGGATGAAGAATAGAGTAACAACTTTAAAGTATTTTGTCTTTTATGTTACAAATAAATGTCTCTAATTTTTTAAAGCCCTAAAGAAGGGGAAAACATGAGGTGGACATATGAATGTTAGATCGCATTTCAGCAACTAAACCACAAGAAATGAAAGAGCTCAACCTTTACCTAATGGTCTCCTTCTATGCCATGAGTTTAGTTGTAAACCATGTTATTCAAACATAAAGGCAAAAAAATCATTATAAAGATATTCATTTTTACACATGCATTGCTCATTTAACGAAGCTTAGATGAACTTAAGTTAGTTTAATGTGTTTTTATTAGATTGTTTTACAAAAAGGATAACAAACTTCAAAATGTGTTGAGAGATGTTATGAGAAAACATATGCAAGCTAATATGTTATGCAATGTTTTGAAAGGAAAAGTTTAAGCTCATATAATTCATTGAATATAATTCTAATTGACAACGTCGATCCATGTATATAGATATAATTAGATAAGCTAGGATATTAAATGATTATGATAAATGTATTGATTAAATTGGGTTCAGTATGTTTCCCTACACTGACACATTTGACGATCTCGTTAACCGATTAGCGAGCGGAGTTAAAGGGCAGCTCCTTTGTGGAGGTACAGGGGGCTAAGTCCTTATTAAGAAATTAAATTGATTATATAGAATATATGGTTTCAGCTTAAAATTTGTGAAAAATCTGTGTTTGAGAAGGAAGTATCGATACATGAGACTAAGGAGATCGATACATGCACTAAAATATCAGTACATTAAGATTATAAGTTGATACCTTCATAAAAAGTATCGATACTTGGCATGTCAGATATTTGGGAAGAAATTATAAATTGACCAGATCGATATATATGGAGAAAGTATCGATA
The DNA here is from genome assembly GCA_035584115.1 of Cedrela odorata. Taxonomy (NCBI): domain Eukaryota; kingdom Viridiplantae; phylum Streptophyta; class Magnoliopsida; order Sapindales; family Meliaceae; genus Cedrela; species Cedrela odorata. The sequence continues at coordinate 3,114 of JAXCLQ010039945.1, read as the reverse complement.
TATTTCAAAACAGAGAGTTCAAAAATAATTACAAGATGAGTCGGATTGATACCTTTATCAAATGTATCGATACACAAAAGTGAATGTATCGATACATAAAAGTGAATGTATCGATACACAAAAGTGAATGTATCGATACATAAAAGTGAATGTATCGATACATTGAGTCTAAGGAAATTCCAGAATTGAATTTTCATGAACGGATCGATACCCAATCCAAAGAGATCGATATCTAACCCGAAAGTATTGATACTTTTGACTAATCCGGGCAAAATTGGAAGGTAATTTTAAAAATTTTAAGATTTTTTTAAGGGTAATTTGGCCTTTTTGCCTATATATATACCCATTGGAAGATTCATTTCCTTGTTGTTTTTCATTTGCTCCTCACACTTTCTCTCTCTAAACACATACCTCTCTCTCTTTCTCTTTCTATCTTGTTATCTTCTAAATCTGTTCCAATCCTTTAAGTTTCTATCAAATCTTACTTGCCCAATGATTACCCGTCCTTCACTCTACAATTTGGTACCAATATTGACTTAGAAACAACAAGGAGAGGTTAGAAAGGAATTAGGGTTTCGAAGAGAAATTAACATTTTTCTGTTCAAATAACAATTTAAAGTTTCTAAGGACTTCTAAAGGTTACCAGTAAGCCAATTAATCCTTATAAGTTTGATTTTAAGATTTGATACATGTTGGAACCTATGAATTACTATTCGCTCGAGACTTACCTTGATTTTTGAGTAAGAAATGTAGATTTGTATTAATTTGGGTTAATTGGAATATATGATAGTCAAATATGAGTTGGGTTTCATTTATAATATGTATATTCGTTTTATACAAACATGTGAATTTAGAATATTTACTGCTATAAGATTTCGTTGTTGAAAATTAGATAAATAACACCAGTTAAATAGGACTCGAGAAATGTGTCATGTGTCAACTGAAAGAATTCAGCCATGTTTTCCACGAGCATTGCATTTAGTGCATATATGTTAAATTATTTAGAATCGTAAAATTTATTATATTATACATGTGTGATATTAGACATCGAGAACTCCGGAAAAGAACCTAATAGGCGTGAGGATCAGTAGTGAGTGTGGTTACCATCTCTTTATATGTCGATGTAGTATAGAATATAAATATTTAAACAATTAATGCATTTTCAAACTTTTCCAATGATATAGAATTTATTCATAATATAAACACGGTCAGAACGACTTACTCAGTTAGTGTCACCTGCACCAACGATGATTTAGATTTAGACCGTAATTACATATTTTGCATATAGTGGTCATTCTCATATTCATATAACAGAAATGCGTATGACGCGTTAACAGAATTCTTACTAGCTTACAAGCCTCACATTTAACACGAGACTTGGTTAGGTCAGAATAACATAACTAATGACTAAGTCATAAAATGCATTCTTATTCAATTTTTTCACATATCGATAATATTTCATATTTATTTTATAAATGCGATATCGGCGTACAACATTTAAATTAATAATTATTCAATAATCATTTCATAAAACCATATTGGCATACCAAAATGTTAAAATCAAATTTTCATCATAATATCAAATATTACATAATTTCAAAACATTAAAATGTATGCACGATCTACTTACTTCTGTTTCCGCTTTCCTCAAGTATGTTTCTAGTTAATGGTGTGTACCTAAAATCAAATAAACACAATCTATTTTAGTTACGCATTAATTCTTGCCACCATACTCCTATGACATCCACATTTTCAAACTCGATACTTCATAAATTCCTAAAATATATTTATCACTATATTCACTCCATTCCATCATTTCGTATATACCTATATATATATATATATATATGTATATTACAACAATTTTTCGGAAAAAAATTTTTAGCATAAAATTTCTGAAATTAGTTAATATTGTCGTTTTTTACCAATTCTTTTTTCGACAACTCCAACATTATCAAGTTTCCAAACACTTCAAATTATTTCACACAAACTCAGCCTACTGAAAATCGCCGAGATTCAATTTCACTTCAACAACTCACCATTTCAAATCCACATATAATAATTTAAGCTATTATAAACACATATTATACATTATTTATATTTAATTTCTCACCTACAATTTAACATAAATATCATATTTTTTAATAAAACTCACCCAATTTTGTTAATGTGCTAAGCATCCTAATTTCTTAACTACAAGTTCATATTAATAACATAAGTGTTACAAATATTATAAACATGATATACATATGTTAATAACAATTACAATAACCACCACCATATTCTAATTTCCACAAATTTATACCATTATTATCAATATGACATACATATGTTCATAACACTTTATAACCACAAATTCTACTCATTTAAAATACTATTTAACATTAACACAATATCCCTTTTCAATTTTCAAACTACAATTTAACATTAATAATATAAATTTATCTATCTCTAATTTACTACTACAATTTAACATTATTAATATAAATTTGTTCATCTCTAATTTCTTACTACACTTTAGCAATAATAATATGAATTTATCAATCTCTAATTTCCTATTACAATTGCTTTAATAATTCACTAAGCATGCTACACCAAAACAATAAAATTCTAATTAAAAGAAACCTAAAAACTCATCAATTTCATACTTTTTCCTCTTCCTTCTCTTTCTTTCTTTCTTTCCCTTCCTTCTTCTTTTCTTCCCTTCACTTTTTTTCCACTTATGCATCCTTTCCTTTGCCTTTTCAAATTGAAAACATCAAATATTGATTAATTACAATTACTTAATATACATCGATGGCTTAGATTAATTTAACTAATCCAATGTATCACATTTAACCACTTAATTTTTCGCCGACTAACATCAAATATTAATTAATTTTAATTAAACATATGGATGATTTAGATTAATTCAATCAATCTAATGATCCTACTTTAACCACCCAATTTTTCACTAAACTTGGTTTATATTTATCTTTATCCAAAAATTACAAAACATACTTAAAATTGTGTCAAGTGGATGATTTCGATTAAAGCAAATGGATGGTTAGGATTGTGTAAAGAATTTTAGCAAAACTTAATATTTTATTTATTTATTTTATTTCATTATGTGTA
>JAXCLQ010039927.1:0-22397 GCA_035584115.1 Cedrela odorata | reverse complement strand
CCATAGACCTTCTGCCCAAGTTTCACTGATTTGAAATCCAGGTTCGTTGAAGCCCAGATGACGCCCAATCCAAGTGCACAAGTGAAGTGCGAGTGTAGGAGGAAATCTTATATGAAAATATTTTTAAAGGACTATCATGTTATATATTTTTTATTTATTTAACTACAAATTACAAAATAATTATGTATTTAATAAAATTTTATTAGACAAGGTACAAATAATGTAGCCACGACATTTCAATACCTTAAAGATGAACTTAGAAGTAGAGTTGTCTAACAAACTGAGTTCAGCCGTGAATTTGACTAATTTGGCCAGTCAAAATTTGGGCATGGGCAGGCTTATGGCACAATTTAGAATTTAGAATAATTGGGTTGTATAGGTTATATTAATTTAGAATAGAAGATTCGGCTCGTTTAAATATGATAAAAAATAAAAAAAATTAAATTTAATATATCTTTGCAAACTTGTATTTTTATTTTTTTCTATTTTTTAAATTTATTTCTCTATAAATTTTTATTTATTTTTTTTTTTCACATATTCAATTTCTCTCAACTCAATTTTCTTTATCTCAACACAATACTTATAATCAATTAATTTTTCTCCTTTTAAATCTATTTTTACTTTCAGTTGTTTAGAAATTTTAGTAAAATTTTAACATTTTAAGATTAGCAATTGTATTAGTATATATTAATTTAGTGTTTAATTAATTTATTTATTTTAGTTATTATTTAATTTAATTAGTATTTAGTTTAATTAATAATTTTAAAATTTTGATTAGTATTTAATTTTATTATTAATTTTTAAAATTATGTCACTATTTAATTTTAAAATTTTAGTTAAAAAATAATTTAGTTATTTTTGTTAGTATTTAGTTTAGTTAATAATTTTAAAATTAATGAGGTTAGTAATTTAATTTTCTTATCAATATAAAAATTATAGTTAATATTTAATTAATTCTAAAATTTTAGTTGTAATTGTTAAATTTTGTTAATTGTATGCTTGTTTATTATTGTTGTTAATTATTAATTTTAAATAAATTTTATTAGTTATTGATGTGTCTATATGTTTTTAATAATAAAGTATATTTAGTTATTGATGATGTCAATTTAATTTGTAATATGGTTATTGTTGAATATATTTAAATATAAGAAAAATTGATATAATACATAAGGAGGATTGATGTGTTTATATGTTATTGATAATATCATATAAATATATGTTATTAATTGTGCAAAAATAAATATTTTTTTTTTGTGAGAAATCTATGTATAAGTCAACAGAATCGATACATATAGTAGAGGTCGATATACAGAATACAAATGATCGATACATTTAAGTCAAATATTTTAAAATAAATTACAATTTGGACCGAATCGATATATTCAACTTAGAGATTTCAAAAGAAATTACAAACTCGACCAAATCAATACATTCTTCAAAAGATCAATATTCTTAAGTTAGAGACCAGAATCGACTCGGAGAATTAAAAGAATCAGAACTGGACTGGCCTAGCTCGTTAATGGTTCCATCATCAATTCGGTCCAGTTCAACTGACTTTAAATTATGAAATAACCCAAACCGATCCGTCATAATTTTCGGTTCGAACCGGTTCCATTTTTTCCTATTCCTCGACCCAGATCAAACTAGTCTAGAACAATCGATTCCAAAGTGATAGATACCACTACTTAAAAGGCCTGAAAATTGTAATGTAGGCATGATAACGATTGCCATTAGAGTTTTCTGGATTAATCTCTTAAAGCACGTAATCACCGCAAATTGTGTTTTGCTTACGCTTAAATCGGAAAACATTCTCCATATAAGGCTTGCACATAAAGCACAATAGACGAGACAAAACTTCCCAAATCGTACACAATTCCAGACAAAACTCTTGACATCCAGTTGTTCGCATTTTTAATTAAACAATGAAAATGTGACACTCAAGTCAAGTTAGCTTAAGAGTAAATTAACAAGATTAATTTACAATAATAGCACATGAAAATCCATGTAGGAAGCTAGCTATGCCATTCCTTAAATAAATAAATATTGGTTAAGTGAAAGAAAATGCGTGAACAACGGCGTTAATAAACAATAAGGTAGCACGCCCAAGAGCACTAACGCATGTTCTAATGTTCCCTTCGCAGAACGAATGAATTGGGAAACTCGGCAAAACATGCCCTTTAGCAGATTAATATAAAAATTTGAAAGTTGTTGTGGTGAGTGCGAGTGAGACATTTTCTCAAATAATTTACAGGCTCAACAAAAAAGTGATATATCCCAAGTAGCCCAGGCTGGGATAGCCAGATCACAAGGGAATATTAGTGCAGATGTAAGTGATGTTCTGTCAGGACTGAGAAGAGTTCAGAATAAGATTCCACATATCAGGAAAAATCTTGTTGAAATTGGGCCTATTCCAGCAAAATAAAGTCCCCTATCATCATCTCGTGAAGTTACATTGCATTATATACAAATTGCTTCTATCTATTTTTCTAAAGAAGCGGCAGCGGCTCCCCCAATACATTCGGCTTGTCTGTCGACTCTTACTTGTATGCTCGTCTGTTTCTCCTTGTCCAGTTTTCTACTATTCCTAGCTCCCACTTCAACTTCTGCCACACAAATTCACCAATTATTATTGAAGCTTAGTACTTGATAAAGCGTCGTAATTCAACAAAATACCCATCATTCTTTTTCTTCTGCATTATTCATACTTTCTCCACTCACAATCTGGTTTGGTAACTTACGAAACAAGTGTGCTTGATTGATCAAATGCATTAATATTCGTTTGTTTGTATTCCCTTGTGTGATTTTGACCCTCTAACAATTTTTAATTTGGTACGACTTTGCTGTGTTTTTCAGCAAATTATATGTCCCATTGCAAAGGTTATTAAATTCGACAAGACTTGTAAGTTATTGCCTGAGAGATCTTTCTCGGCAATTAGTCAGAAGCATACATGCTTTGAACATCATGGATGGCCTCATAATTCATGAAAGCAGCTAATTTCAATGTCATGTTGCGTGGTAGGAACTGGGAGGTTGAACAACTGCGTATATAATATAAATCTCCAGAGGCCCCAGTAACACGCTAAACGAACTTAATTATCATTAATCATCCTTAATTAGCCCATGTTAACAATAATAATTCAAGAGTGGCGCGCGTGCGGTTATAGCGAGTGAGTGGAGTAGCAGGCGTCCCGCCACTTGAGAATTCCACCAACTTATTCGAAAAACAGGAGCTGTCAAAGAAAGTTCCGGCATTCTTTTTGGTAACTGCAACTTTTTACACAAAGCACCTCTCTCTTCCTTAACCCTCCCCCAAGACATCAAATACAATTAGCCTGGTAGTTCCATGTCACGCGCCTCTATGGCTAATGCGGGCATTAGCCCAATGGATTGACGTGAGACAAAATGAAATGGATTCCTGGAGTTGACAGTTCTGGGTCCATCCAGGCTTCTTTTATAAAATTTCCACGCGCAATTACAGAGCGTGAGACTTCGTTTTCAACTCATTAATCCCTCCCTTCAAAGACTCAAAAACCCCCCCCCCACTCCTCCACTTTTCTCCACTTTATTCCCTTCAAAATCTCTTTCTCTTTCCTTTAAGTTAGTTTTCTGCATAAATTCTCTGGGATTTTTTAATTTGGAGGAAGAAGAAATGACAGCACCAAACATGGCGAGGATCACTGATTCTCTAGAGAGGTCTCTTCAAAATTGTTCGCTGAATAACCATCAAAGAAGCAGCTTTAACGAAGGTGAAGAAGGAATAGAACGCTCAGATGATAATAATCTTCAAATCAGCGACAACGCTTTGGAGCTTAATTCACATGTCACCCTTCCTTACCATTGGGAACAATGTCTCGATTTAAAGGTAAGCGGCTTACTTTTTCTCTTTCAGTTTCTGTTAGTCTTTTGTCTATTTGCTTTGCTATGCTTTGAAATGGAACCAGAAACAAAACACGTTCATCTGTTTAGATTGTAGTCCCTTTCGTCCAGCAGATGTATTAAATGAGAAACCATGGCAGATCTTGTGCTTTTCTTTTTTTTCACTTTCTGAGCATGTAATGGTCTTCACACTTTAATGGAATTCATCCACTGTCCTGCAATTATTACAGTCTTGCTTGTCTCTCTTTCTCCAACAATTACCCAAATCAAGATTAGGGTCTGGAAAAAAGATTTTTTTTCTCCTCTTTCTTTTTGTATTTGCAAAGAAATTTCTGTGATTGGCCATCAAATAAATTTCGTTGATCACTGCATCTCTTTAATTAGTTAAAAAGGAAAGGAAACAACTTTTCTGGGTTTGATTTTACGTTTTATCTGATGGACACTGGAAAAACATGTCTTTTGTTTTGATCATAACCTGATCTTCTTCAAATTCATATTCAGGCACAAAGATTTCTGTTTTATTTATGGTTTTATATTTTTGGTGTGTGTTTGCAGACAGGAGAGATTTACTACATAAACTGGAGGAACGGCATGAAAGCGAAGGAAGATCCGAGAGCAACAGAAGAGTCTAGTGGAGATTTCTACTCAGAAGATGATAGCTCGTATGATAGCGAAGAGTCATCATCAGAATCATCTCCTTCATCAAAAAGAGAGAATCATCAACGAGTAGAGAAAGACAAAGACAATGTTTTGGTGGTAGCTGGTTGCAAGAGTTGTCTCATGTATTTCATGGTCCCCAAGCAAGTTGAAGATTGCCCCAAATGTAATGGTCAACTTCTTCACTTTGATCGATCTGAAAATGGCTCTCCTTGAATCAGATTCTCTCTGCTCATTATTTTTCCTTTTTCATATTTTTTGTCCGTAGATTTTGCTTTAGAAGAAAACCCCTTTATGCCTATGAAGATTTTTCAGTGTAGAATGAAGAAACACGAGACAAATATGGGTTATTAATTTACTGTTATACTTCCATCTCCATTCTATTCTTTAGTTTCTTCTATTTCTAATTTTTATTTTTGGGTTTTTTCGGAAACTTAAGAGATAATCCTGAGGAATCAGCAACGTGGTCAAATATATACAAGATGGAATAACATTCTTAATGATTATTCTCCCTTAATTCCCCTTGTTTGTATAATCTTCTGACCAACGTGGTCAAACACTTTATGATGATTGTGGTTTAAAATTGAGTAGAAGCAAGCACAATTCAAATCCTTCCGTTTTTCTCTCTCAACAAGCTGAAAGAGAAAAGGGCAGGAAAGTGAGAAAGGTACAAACCCATTCGTTCATTTTAAGGAGAATCCACTATCCAGGATTAAGACCAAAATAAATGGAAAGGTTAAATGACTTAAAAGGCAACATAACGTGTTTAAAATGCCAAGCTTGGGATGGCCATGTGGTGGGACCGAAAGCATTATCCTCTGAGATTTTTGGTATTCTTTTTCTCATTTCATCGACAATTCACATTTCGGCCGGCAGCTTCTTTGTGCTGTGGACTCCGCTCTCAACATCATATACATATTTAATTGTGGGCTAAGCAAAACCAATCATGGAGTCCGTTGAAATTAACAAGTTCAAGTTGGGTCCAATCAAACGACGTGCACATGTGCATGTGTATGCAATTATTATACATGTACCATTGTATTTGTATAAGTTCTTCCCGCCGTATTAATAGGGTTTGATTTATATATATAAATAATTAATGAGCTATCCAATTACACCTCAACACGTAAGTACTTTCGTATTCTGTTCACTTTCAATCTGTTGTGATTTGGTCAACTGCTTCTGTTTCTTTGACATACGGTTTTCACGTTTAGATTTAGTCAATGTGACTCATCATTAGACGGGCTGAATTAAGTGTTCATTGATGTTTTCTTCTTTCTTTATTGATGAATCAACAAAACATAGGTAAGAACAATTAATATGCTTAACTTATATTCAATACCCATTATAGGAAATAAATTAAAATATGCCTAACAAATTGAAATGTGTATTAGATTCATGCATGGTTGAAACTGTGCATGTTGTAATACTGTCAAAATTTTGGACTTTTACCCGATTGACAAAATGAATAGTAGATGGCATTGGCATGGATCGAGCAGACAATGATATATGAGTGTGAGAGAATAGATTCTCTGTCTAAAATTGACACATCTTACCGTGGAAACCTCAGATGTCTATGTGTTATGGATTCTTATGTAGAGAGGCTATAGACTAACAAATTTCTTGCTATGATAATCGAATCCGATGTGTTACTGACTAATGACTACTCATATCAAGCTTCCAACACTTCAGTTTTACCCAAGGCAAAATGTCATGTCATGTCATGTCATGAAATCAATTGACCAAGAAAAACTTTACTCTTACCATGTCACGGATCATGATTTATTTGGTTGTATGAGTTGGATTAAACAATTGGTAACTCATATCAAATTATATGTATATATAGATATATATTTATATGTAAGCCACTGAAAAAAGCAAATTGAGAAAGGATAGTTGCATATAATTATTGAACACGGTAAAGAAAAACCAGAATTCTATAATAGAAAGCTATAAAAGTAACAACATTATGAAATGGAAACAGGAATATTGTGAGCAGCTTTTGACAGTGGTGTGGCTCCGGGAAAGACAAGTGTTGTGGTCAGTATATATATACGCGGTGACCATATGATTCCTACTAATTAATAATTATGAACTTGAAGGAAAGTGTTTACCTTGTATTTTTTTTTTTCCGGAGAATAATTAAGGGGAGTTCAAAAGGTGAAAACCTAATAATGAAATTTGCAGGAAGAAAATTGACAAGATGAAGCTCGAAATACAATACTTAAAAAAGTTTATTTCTCTCTCGGGTAGCTGCTGCTGCAAGCAAAAGGTGTGGGGAGTGACATAGTGCAGCTAGCAAAGCATAGCAGCAGCAGGAGCAGGCAGCAATGCCCTCCATTCCAAAAGATTCGTAAATTTAGACAGAGAGCGACAGACAAAGAGAGATGCTTTTAATATAGTACAAAAGAAGAAGATGGTCCATGAGCGGGGGGGCTCATAGCTGGACAATGGACTGTAGAGGAAACAAAGAAAAACGTTTTCTTTTTAATTACTTTCTTAGTTATTGACAGAAGGGAATCTGAACATGCAGAAGTCATGCTAAAGTTTGCAGCACCAGTGCACCGTAGAAAGAGATAAATGGAGCCAGCCCAGCCAGCTGATAATACAGTCAGTAATTGATTGATTATATAAAATAAAATTTTAAATGCCTCTCTTTCTTTGTGTTTCACTTTTCTTTTCTTTCTATCAGTCGGTAAAAAGAAAAAAACTTAATATTTGGGGACTGGGGAAGATAAGGACCCGCATCTCTTGTTCATATTTTATCCCTCCCTTATGATTCAACCTGTTCTGCAATAGGGAATCTGTGTATTTTTCTCTGTTTCAATATCCTTGTTCTTATGTCTTTCTTCCACTTTACATCTTTTACTTACACATCAACTATTATGCACTTTGCCTAGTTCATTTTAAACCATATATTTTACTTTTTGGTTGCTAGCTCTTTCTTCGAATAAAATTCTTCATTTAACCCATAATGATTCTCGTTTCCCAGTTGGGTAAATTATATGTTAAATTATTATATGATTATGTCCTTGTTAGATTTTAGGAATTTCCCTTCATGGGAAATTTAAGTGTAGGACAAAAATGTAGTAGCCCGTGCTGTAATTGAGTTCACAGTCAGTTCTTCTTTCTTTAAAATCACTTCAATAATTGATATTAGGAGAGCACAAATTAAATCTTTTATAACATTTAACATTACATTCCGTAAGAATTGTGAAACTCCACATATTAAGGATACATTAGGATAAATGTATCGATGCATGATAAGAAGCATTCTAAATGTATCGATACATGATACATGATAAGAAGCATTATTCTCAACATGACAGGCATTCTATATCGATACATGATAAGAAGTATTCTTCTCAGCTTGAGAGGCATTCTCAGCATGGATGAAACAACATGATTCTAGATAACAAATTAACTTAATAAGAAGAGTACTGGTATGTTATATTATGACTTGGTGACAGCAGATATAATTAACATTTTCTGAAACGAAAAGTTGTGAAGTTCGTTGAAGAAGAAGAGAAGCTGCTGAGCTTACACAGCTATGATTTCCGTAATTCTAGAAAATTAGTTTAGATACTAGAATGGTAATTGTAAAATATTCTAGGTAGTTTTGCATTTGTATAAATAAGAAGTTGTGAATACGTTGTACAATTCAACAAAAGCTCAAAAAAAAAATTCCAGAATTCACCCTCTATTTTTCTTTAATTTTCTATCCAAACAAATATCTTATTCATCTTCATACCACGTAAGAGTAACAGCAAAGAGCAGTGGCACTCCCACATTTATGTCCATTACAATATAGCACAATTCATTTAACATAAGAAACATGGTTGAAACGACATGATGATGACTCCCATCTCCTTGTGAGTTACTTGTAATAGTAATTATTTTGCTCGTATTTATCTAATTTAGGTGTCTCAAAATTCCCGTGCACGCTTCTCAAAAATTGGGTTCTTAACGTTTATTATAACCCAATAGTAGGTTGATTCGGCAAGAAATGGAGTACATGACCCAGGTTTGGTTTGGATTTTGGGCTGTGTTTATTGTAACCTCTTAATGGCCCAACGCTCCGCTTTCCCTGCCCGTGCCATTTTAGCCCGTCATGATCTCTGAACACCGACAATCTTTCTAAACGGCGACCTTTAGCTTTTTGCATATGGTAAAATCCATGGAAAATGCACCGATTATGAAGAAGACCTGTCTTACAAGCGGATATATATGCGCAACGAATTTGCAGGATCTGTGGCCCTGTTCTACTGAATTAAATAAGAAGAGTTTTTGTTTTAAGCAAATCCCTGTAAAACCATGAATAGTATTGAACCATATATGAACATTCAGCCCAAATCTTCAACATCCAAGTAAAATATTATACAGAAGAGATATGTGAATTACAAACTTCACAACTGATACACTCTATTTTCACAGGTAGAAAACTAGAAATCAAACGACAAACAGCAAGTACAAAAATTTTATGGAAGCTGAAGGATCCAACAACAATGCTAACCAACGACTGGCTGCCATGCAGTCCCAATTGCTCTGAAATCTGACAAACTCTTCAACAAATGATGCGTTGCTTTTTCGAAATTAACAAAACCCATGAACCAAAATTCATGACCATCGATTGTAACAATCTGAATGTACTTCTCTGCTGGATTTTGTTTCATTGTCACCGGGTTGACTAAGCTTATATTAGCTAAAGGTATCGTAACCTGTTCAAGAAAAAGTTGTTAGATACTATATTTTGATCAAATTTATTGATTTATGCATGTAAATCAATGTTCTAGTCAATATATGCTTTTACCTTGTAGTAGCTCCAAGTCTCTTGCCCAGATGGAGCAGTGAAGGATAAGGGACGATCGCTGCAGAAAGCTACCCGGGTTGTTGATAAATATAGTGTTCCAGCAACAGGACCAGTAGTAGTGGAAAGATAACATGCAAAAGTCTTCTTTAGCTTCTCATTTGGATCAGTTGCGAAAAGCTGCTTGAAGAGAGACTCGAACCCGCCCTCTGATATTGCTTTGGCTGTCAAATTTACCTTTCCCCATGCAGCTTCCGACACTGATGGACCAGTTTTAACTGCAAAGATGCATGTGAATTATATTAGAGCATAATCAAATACATGTTCATCGTTACGAATCTAACTTTTGCTATAGTTTTTTTGAATCCTTGGTGCTTAAAGCGGATTGATAGAGGGATAAAAGGATAAAATAGGAATGTTACTGGAAAACTCATATAATGCCCTGCTACCAATTCATATCAGATTCAGAACCCTGTTTGATTTCAATTCATCACGATTATAATGACATAAATAAGAATTTTCGTGATTAATTGGGATTAATTTGAAGTTTTTGGAAACTTACGGTTGTGCCAGATGTTTCGGGCTATGGTCTCAGCTTTCCTGCTCCAGGTATTGAACACTTGAATCGCAGGCTCCAAAGGATTGTGGCTTGGTTTGTCGATAGGGGAGTACTCAACGTAAGGCTGTTGGTAGATTTGCTGGTGGTCTCCGGTGTTCCATGAAGCTGCCTTTTGATTGTCTGGATGAGCAGTAGGGTCTGCCGGCGCTCCCATGACGTGGGTACCCCATTTTTTGGTTTCTTCCTCTGAAGGCGGAGCTGAAGATGCTGCTGGAGCTTCTGTCACAGTGCTAGACACCTTTTCTTCGTTTGTGCTTGTCATGGTGGTTGGTTGATTGGCTAGAAGCGGAAGGTAGATGCAATAAGAAAACACTGGCAATTCTTTCTCGAGATATCTCTGTTCTGATAGATGGTTAGTTCAAATCTTAGTAACTTTACCAATTACCATTTATAGATACGATTGAAGTGTATATTTTATACACGGTTTTTCCTTCCTTCGCCATGAAGCAGGCGTGTGGAAAGCAACATTCTAGAGTTTTGTTGAATCCTTAGCTGCACAGTGTATCCAGAAGCACTTTTAGGTGTCAATCTCTAGCGGTTTGTTGACTAGTCGTTTTTGAAGGGAAAATTGCCCGAAGTTTCTAGTTACTGTCTTTTTATTTTTTATTTTTTGGCTGTTTCCCTGAATATTTCTCTACTGTATGATCTAAGCCCCTAGACCATATTGGATTTTCTCTAAATTATCCTCAACAATCAAAATCCCCTGTTGGGTCCGTTAAACAGGACTTAGATAGAAACGATTGGTACTGTTCAAGGATTTTGGCACTGGGATTTGCTTACATTTTGCCAAGAGATTTAATATAAATTGTTTGTTTGTCTAGTTAATGATAAGAAATTGAAATTGTAGATGGTTCAACTTCCATGCGTTTGATCTTTTCTCTACCTACCTAACGGAGTTGTGAATACTAGAGGTGTAAGAGAGAATTAATTGAGTGAATTTAATTGATTTCTCATTCTGTTTGTCTTCTATCGGATATTGAGAATGAATAAATGGGCACGTTTCCCTTATTCATTCAGAAATTCAAACTGTTTAATGTAACAGATTTGAAAGGCAAATGAGCCTGTGATGTGTATCATATGTTGTTGAAGGGTAGGTGACAGACAATCGAGCAAGAAAGTTTGTTGGAGCTCCCTGCATTTTTACCGCGACACGTTGTTGATAGAATTACTTGTTTTTCTCGTTCTTGTGCTTACTCTATTCAGTGAGAAGTTCTCTTCTGTCTTGGCCTTCATCTTCAAGAATAAAAAGTGGGAAACTCCCCACTAGATTTCAATAAACCCAAGCATTTTAGTTTATATGGTGGCTTTCATACTCAAAACTTAGTACACTTTTTTTTTTCATTCTGTGCCATTAGAGTCTGAAACTCTCAGCAATGAGTTACCAACGAGTTTCTCGGGATCCTCCTTATCCCCCACCAGGCAAGTCTTCAACGATTATTTTAGTATTCAAACTCTATTCAATTTTTGTTGTAGCCTAATTTATTTTGCAATTTTATGTTTATGTGATTAAGAAATTTCTGTGGTGACTCAATTCAGGACACCCACCACCACCATACCCTCCACCGCCGGACTTCCCGCCACCGCCGCCTCCGCCACCAGTACCTGGGTATCCTCCGCCATCACCTGGCTATCAAGGATACTTCTATCCTCCGCCACCTCCTCCTCCACAACCTCCGCAGGACGACCGCCAAGATGACACTGGATGCTGTTCATTCCTAAAAGGATGGTATGTTATCTCTGTCTCTGACTCTCTATTATCTTGCCAAATTATAGCAGCAAACTTTCCTTAGTTTCTTAGTTTTTGTAGTGCACTGAATATTCATGGCTGCTATTCCACCACTGTGTGTAATGTGTTTGATGGAAATCATCTTTTTTTTTTTCCTCTATCTCATTTACTAATTGGTTGTTCTTTCCAGTAGAGAAAATTTTCTTTTTTCCTCTGTGGGTTTGCCTCTGTCTGACAGATAATGTTGTCATGTTTTGTGAAGTGATCATTATATATTTACATTGTTTCTCCGTGCATTTCATTTCCTTCTAGTTGAAATCAATGACAGTAAATCATTTTCTACAATCTAATCCACAAATGGAAATCAAACCAAAGCACATACGATATATGATACTCTTGTAGGCCTTGGCTATATTTAAGGTTTACTTGTTATCACCTTGTGTGGTAAGTGCAGGATCTGAAATTTGTGGGGGTGTGTTTTGGGAATGGAGGTTGGGTGATAGGTAGAGAATTCCTTCAGCAAATTACAACTCTGAAGATGATATAAATGTTGGACTAACATAATTAGGCAAGGGACACATTCCTAGGCAGTTGAAATTGAACAAATCTTTCTAATGCTTGTGGGTATTGGTTCAGATTATTGCTTTACTGGTTTCTTCAGCTTCTTGTTTCTTATATTTGCAGTTTGGCTGCACTCTGCTGCTGCTGTGTGTTGGAGGAATTATGCCTCTAGGACTTCTCATGATTCTGCTTACCGAATATATTTATGGGTTGCGTTTGGTACTTTTTACTCGTATATTTCAGATAATCAATGTACAATTTCCACAACCTGCTACTGTGGGAAATAATTTACTCATCCATTTCCAGGTCTGTAAGACTAATAAAATCAAACTTGGCTGCTATGATACTAATATCAATGCATCTCTGCTCTTTTACTTCCTTTCTTCAACTCTTTTTTTTATTTTCAGAAATAGCCTTATTGCCACTTTTCTTAGTCTCTATCAGGAACTTGAAAGAGATTGTTGCCTAGTATTGGAAAGCAATATACAAAGTAACATTATTAAGTTTTATATATATTCAAATAAGAACGCACTGTCAAAATTCCTTTTTATGTCCTTTTCATTAACTTTAATAATTCCGAAAGATTAAGATAATTACGACTTTGAAAGGATAAAGATAATACAATTTGAAGATAATGATAACCGAACAATTGGGCTATTAACTCCTCTAGGATACAATTCGTAATACTTATAGTGCAACTATACACTAATCCTTGGCCATGGTCTTCACTAATCCTTTTCATTAACTTACAAAATTTGACCCACCCTTTTAAAGCTTTAGCTAAAGGCATTTTCTTCCAAGAGGACCGATCAATCTTGTGTTTGCGTGATTTGCGAGTGATTCCGGGAACACGAACTTCCGACAATGATTTCAAGCCACCCTTTCCGACAGTGAGAACGATAATAAGATTAGTCATGAATGAGTCGATGTTGAAACTCGGAAAGCTTGATTAGAATTGACATATGATAAACCAATTTGTTTTTAAAGTAATAACTAAATGGGTTACTAGACAAAGAGAAATTCATTAAAATATGGAATCTCTCTCGATCTTTTATATTTTTAATTTCAATAGATATTGAAACATATGATAATTAATAATCAATGATTTATATTACATTTTAATATTTTTAATTTTATTATAAAATTTAAAATAAATTTATAAATTTATAAATTTTACTAAGATTCAATCCCTTCCAATATACCTAGAATTGTATTCATACTAAGAGAGTAAGAAAACTGAAATAGCATTAAAATAGAAAGAGAATTAGAAAACATCCTAAATCAGATAAAAATCCTTAGTCTCTTAAGACTTTAATATACATAGCATATATATCCTGAAACTTGGAGTGCAAGTAAATCCCTTAGGTTTGTATAGAGAGAGTAGACAAATTATTAAATAATGAAGAAAGCATACAAGAACAAATAGCCAAAAACAAAACATGAAGCTTCAGTTCCATCTATGTCAAACCTTAAACACGCAGCGAAGAAACATCCATATGGCTCTATTGGGTCCACCGGAGCTGCGCAAGCCTGCCCCAAAACCACTGCAACAAGAAGCCCCATCGGCGGCCGCCATTGCTGATCCGTTCATGAGCCTGATGACTGATAATTTTAACAAAACCGCAGCGGCTCCGACTCCCCCGATGTGTTTAACAGAAAACAGATCACTAACTTTCCTCTCGTCAGGCAACCCTTGTCTTGATTTCTTTTTCCTTGTTGTCCCCGACACGCCAAGCAGGAGTTTGATCAAGCGCCTGCAAGCGGCCTGGGATCAAAACCCGTTGACCACGCTTAAACTGATTTGCAATCTAAGAGGTGTACGTGGCACTGGAAAGTCCGATAGGAAAGGATTCTATACTTCTGCTGTGTGGCTCCACTCTCTCCACCCCAAGACCCTAGCATGCAACGTGGCGTCTTTTTCGGATTTCGGGTATTTTAAGGATCTCCTGGAGGTTCTCGCCCAGCTTCTAGATGTATCCGAGATGAGGAAATATCAGATGGAAGAGGGAAAGCGAAGAATTAAAGAAATACAAACCAAGAACGTCATTGAAAGGGAAAAAATACAGAAGGAGATAGGAAACACGTTAAGGCATGAAATAAGGCTCGCCATGGCCAAGAAATCTGTTGAGAGATACTCTCATGATCCTGATTTCCGCTTCTTGTACGACCGCGTTTCGGATTATTTCGCCGAGTGTTTAAAGAGCGATATGAAATTTTACGATGCCGGTAAGTTTGGAAAAATAAGTCTGGCTGCTAAGTGGTGCCCTTCACTTGACTCGTCGTACGATTTAGCGACTTGCATTTGCGAGAGTATTGCGAGAAAAGTGTTTCCTAAAGAATCTTATCCAGAATACGAGGGAATCGCAGATGAACATTACGCTTATAGAGTGCGTGATCGGTTGAGAAAACAAGTGTTGGTGCCGCTAAGGAAAGCTCTTGAATTGCCAGAAGTGTACATGAGTGCAAATAGATGGGATGTGTTACCGTACAGTAGAGTAGCCTCTGTGGCCATGAAGATATATAATGAAACGTTTTTGGAACATGACGGAAAACGGTTTAGAAAATACTTAGAAGAAGTGAAAGCTGGAAAGAAAAAAATTGCCGCGGGTGCATTGTTTCCGCATGAGATAATCGCATCTTTGAATAAAGGTGACGCTGGGCAAGTGGCGGAGCTTCAATGGAAGAGAATGGTTGATGATTTGTTAAAGAAAGGAAAATTGAAGAACTGCTTGTCTATATGTGACGTGTCTGGTAGCATGAAAGGAACTCCAATGGAAGTCTCTGTGGCTCTCGGTGTTTTGGTTTCTGAGTTAAGTGAGGAGCCATGGAAAGGGAAGCTCATTACGTTCAGTAGATACCCCGAGCTCCAAAGGGTTGAAGGAGATGATCTTCGATCAAAGACTAAGTTTGTGAGGCGTATGTATTGGGACATGAATACTGATTTTCAGAGAGTGTTTGATCTAATACTGCAAGTAGCTGTAAATGGGAACTTGAAGCCAGAGCAAATGATAAAGAGGCTGTTTGTGTTTAGTGATATGGAGTTTGATGAAGCTTCGTCGAATCCATGGGAAACAGATCATCAGGCGATTGTGAGAAAATTCACGGAGAAAGGATACGGGTCAGCGGTGCCAGAGATAGTTTTTTGGAATTTAAGAGACTCAAGGGCCACTCCAGTGCCTGCGAATCAGAAAGGAGTGGCGCTTGTAAGTGGATTTTCAAAGAATTTGCTGACTTTGTTCTTTAATAGTGATGGGATAATAGACCCGGAGGAAGTCATGGAAGCTGCCATTTCCGGAAAGGAGTATCAAAAGCCAGTTGTGCTTGATTGAGTATAAATTGATGATCCGACTTCTTTACTTATTTGAATTTCATGAATTCGGAAATTACATATTTGCATATTTTCTTTCTTTTTATTAACTAAATTCTCATATTATACATTTTTTTTCTCTCTTTTAATGTTTTAATTGGACGATCATGAATGAACTAGTAATTAAAGTCCTCAATTAAATTAATTCATCAAATTTGTGGTTAGTTATTATTTTAATTATACATCTTTAATAAATTGGTTTTTGTTATAATTTTTATTTTTTAATAAAACTTATGTTGGAATGTCAGATTAATGTGGCATGAGTACCACGGTACCAAAATAATTAATATATTAATTAAATTAAGTTTAATTTTTTAAGAAATCACGATGTGTCCGTTAGTTTATTTAATATTATATATATTATAAATTTATATTTTATAAGTAAATATTAAATAATTTTATTCATTTAATTAATTAATTTATTAAATAATATTTTTTTATTTTAAATTAATTTATATTTAAAATATTGATTAAATTTTTTTAATTATTTTTTTAAAAAAATTAGACGGGTCGGACAGCGTGTACCGAGTTTTGTCAGGCCTCCTTTTATTACTCTAGTCCGGCCCAGTCTATGAACTCTTTTACGGGCCGAGCCGATCTGCCCGTTTGCCGCCTCTAACTTCATGATCATTAGTTATTCAAAAAAAATGCAGACACAGCCCATGACCGACCGAAACGCCCAAGGCACAGCGAGGGTTAGATTTATAGCGAGTAGAACATCTCACGTGGCAAAAAGTCAACAGCAGATTGAACAGCTAACTAATAGTAAAGGTCAATTTATACATAATGTGCCACGTAAGAATGAGTCAAGGCTTTGAAGTTCTCATGGTGTTCGTCCCAACCCAACCTCTCAGCTTCATTCATCAATTTTTTTTTTTGACAATCAACCGATAACTTACTAAATTTATCAGATCAACACTTCGAGGACAGATTAAAGTAACCTCATCCAAAATACTAAAAATGGCTCTATTGGGTCCACCGGAGCTCCGAAACCCTACACCGCGACGATCGAAACAATCGGCGACCACTTCTGATGCATTCATGAACCAAATGATGGACAATTTTAACAACATCACCGTGGCTCGGACGCCTCCAATGATCACAACGGAGAAAAATTCAGGAAGTTTTCTTAGTTCCGGCAACCCTTGTCTCGATTTGATCTTCCACGTGGTCCCAGCACGCCAGCTAACGCTTTGAATGCGCTCCTAAATGAGGCCTGGTACCCTAGCCCGTTGACCACGCTCAAGCTGATCTGTAATCTAAGGGGTGTACGTGGCACAGGAAAGTCGGATAAAGAAGGGTTCTACACGGCCGCGCGTTGGCTACACACTCACCACCCTAAGACATTAGCGTGCAACGTGGCGTCATTTGTGCAGTTCGGGTATTTCAAAGATCTCCTGGAGATTCTCTATCGGCTAATAGAAGGATGGGAGGCGAGAAAGGATCAAAAGGAGGAGTGGCGGAGAAGAAAATTTGGAGGGAGAAAGAGAGGTCAGTCGAAAAGTGGCTACAGTGGCGAAAGAAAACGAAAAGGTTACAAAAAACCAGCTGTGACAAGAGATATACGAATCGCAAACGCAATTCGAAGGAACAAGTTGGAGAAAGTGAAAGCGAGCGCGTTAAGAAAGGAGAAAAATATCTCAATGGCAAAGAAAGCCTTGAACAAATACTCAAGTGATCCAGATTTCCGTTTCTTGTATGATCGCGTTTCGGATTATTTCGCGGAGTGTCTAAAGAAGGACATGAAGTTGTATGAGTCCGGTGAGTTTACAAAAATCAGTCTCGCTGCCAAGTGGTGCCCTTCAATTGACTCGTCCTTCGATCGAGCAATGTTGATTTGCGAGAGCATTGCAAGGAAAGTGTTTCCTAAAGAATCCTACCCAGAATACGAAGGAATCGAAGATGCTCATTACGCTTACAGAGTGCGTGATCGATTGAGAAAAGACGTATTGGTGCCACTGAGGAAGGCCCTTGAATTACCAGAAGTCTACATAGGCGCAAATAGATGGAAAGCCATACCTTACAACAGAGTGTCCTCTGTTGCCATGAAATTTTACAAAGAGAAGTTCTTGAAGCATGACCCAGAACGGTTTACTAAATACTTAAAGGAGGTGAAGACTCGAAAGGCAAAAACTGCGGCAGATGCAGAAAAATATTTAAAGGAGGTGAAAACTCGAAAAGCAAAAATTGCGGCAGATGCATTGCTTCCGCATGAGATAATCGCCTGTTTGGATGATGATGACGGTGGGCAAGTGGCAGAGCGTCAATGGAAGAGCATGATCGATGATAAATTGAAGAACTGCTTGGCTGTATGTGACGTGTCTGGCAGCATGAAAGGAACTCCGATGGAAGTCTCCGTGGCTCTGGGGTGTTCTGATTTCTGAGTTAAGTGAAGAGCCGTGGAAAGGAAAGCTCATTACTTTCAGTGAAAACCCTCATCTCCATATTATTGAAGGAGATGATCTTCGATCAAAGACCGAGTTTGTGAGGAATGTGGAAAAGGACAAGAACACTGATTTTCAGAAAGTGTTTGATCTGATTTTGCAAGTGGCTGTGAACGGGAATTTGAAACCGGAACAAATGATAAAGAGGTTGTTTGTCTTCAGTCACATGGAGTTTGATAAAGCTTCGGCCAAAGCTTGGGAAACATATTATCAGGTGATTGAGAGAAAATTCAGGGAGAAAGGGTTCGGGTCAGCTGTGCCAGAGATAGTGTTTTGGAGATTAAGACATTCAAAGGCGACGCCAGTGCCTGCGAGACAGAAAGGGGTGGCGCTTGTAAGTGGATTTTCAAAGAATTTGCTGAGTTTGTTGTTGGATAATGAGGAGGAACTATACCCGGAAAAAGTCATGGAAGCTGCCATCGCCGGTAAGGAGTATCAGAAGCTAGTTGTGCTGGATTGAGTTTACGTCGAGGAATTATCTTCATTCAAAATTGAATGTCTTGTCTACGTTATTGCTGAGAACGCAATATTGCTCCACATATCATACATTCTAACCAGGGACGGATCCAGGATTCTGAATCTATTTAGGCTAAATATTTTCATTAATTTTGACCAGATTATTATGAACAATTTGTAAAATAAATTTTCATTTACATGATTATTTTGAGATAACAAAGAGAAACTTTAAAATTTTGACCTGGACTACAGCCTTACTCAGTTAACAAGTAGGTCCGTCCCTGATTCTAACCATGTTTTAATGTTTTAATTTGACGATCATGAACCAATTAAAGTTCTTCAAAACAATTGGACCACAACTTATGATTATACCAGAAGTAACTGACACGCAAGTTCACGAACGAAACGCGGAAGTGACAAGAAGCGTGTTCTGAATAGAAACATGTTACGTGGCAAAGAAATTTCAAGTCGTGGCATGATCTGAGGCTGGGATGACAGCTCATCAACATTTAAGAATAAGAAAGTCAACTCATAGATAATTAAACGTCCAGATCCCTAAATGTTTATGTTTTTATAAGTAAAGATGTAGTTATCTATATATATATATATATATATATCAAATAAGTCCCCAACTACTCCAAATAAAATGACTGCACTGTTTTATATTTTTGAATTTTCTCTAAATAATTTAAAATTTTAATTTATGGATGTAATAATTATTAATTAAATCATTAATCTTATTAAATAAATTTGAAAAGGTACGGATTCGTATAAAAAGTATAAAAATTATTTCCATTATTGATTTTGATAAACATTAAGGACTAGATTATTAAATAAATTTTCAATGGGATATGTCGGCTACTATTTAATATATAAAACAATGCCATGTTATACTTGGTAACCACGTAACAAACCCTTCACAAAATACGGCATCGAAAACCTAAAACCCATCATCCGCGCTCCCTCAAGTTATCTCCGGTCAAATCTTGAACAGATTAAACTAAACAAATCCAAAAACCAACCAGCATGGCTCTATTGGGTCCACCGGAGGTCCGAAACGCAAACCTACGACGATCGAGCCAACAGGGTTCGACGGCGGGAATATCTGATCCATTCATTAACCTAATGGTGGAAAACTTTAACAAAACCACCGTGGATCCGATGCCTCCCATGGGCTTAACGGAGAATGCATCAGGAACTTTTCTTAATTCAGGTAACCCATGTCTCGATTTCTTCTTCCACGTGGTCCCCGACACGCCATCTCACACTTTGACGCAACGTCTAACCGCGGCTTGGGCGCACAACCCGTTGACCACGCTCAAGCTGATCTGTAATCTAAGAGGTGTACGTGGCACGGGAAAGTCCGATAAAGGAGGGTTCTACACGGCAGCGATTTGGCTACACTCTCTACACCCTAAGACTTTCGCCTGCAACGTGGCATCGTTTGCGGAGTTCGGGTATTTCAAGGATCTCCCGGAGATTCTCTATCGGCTACTAGAAGGATCGGAGGTGAGGATGCGCCAAAAGAGGGAGTGGCGGAGAAGAAAGGGTGGACGCGGAAGGAGGGATCGGTCTGAAGGTGACTGCGAAATATATAGCAGGGGAGGAAAACAACGAAAAGCGAACAAAAAACCGGCTGTAACAAGAGATATTCGAATCGCGAACGCGATGCGGAGGAACAAGTTAGAGAAAGAAAAAGCGAGCGCCTTAAGAAAGGATAAAAAAGTCTCTATGGCAGAGAAAGCAGTGTTGAGATACACACATGATCCAGATTACCGTTTCTTGTACGACCGCGTATCGGATTATTTTGCAGAGTGTTTAAAGAAGGACATGAAGTTGTATGAGTCCGATGAGTTTACAAAAGTCAGTCTGGCTGCCAAGTGGTGCCCCTCAATTGATTCGTCCTTCGATCAAGCAACGTTGATTTGCGAGAGCATTGCAAGAAAAGTATTTCCTAAAGAATTGTACACGGAATACGAAGGAATTGAAGATGCTCATTACGTTTACAGAGTTCGTGATCGATTGAGAAAAGACGTATTGGTGCCACTGAGGAAGGTTCTTGAGTTGCCAGAAGTCTACATTGGCGCAAATAGATGGGACGCCATACCTTACAACAGAGTAGCCTCTGTTGCCATGAAATTTTACAAGGAGAAGTTTCTGAAGCATGACCCAGAACGGTTCGCTAAATACTTAGAAGATGTGAAAACTGGCAAGGCAAAAATTGCGGCAGGTGCATTGCTTCCACATGAGGTAATCGCGTGTTTGAATGATGATGATGGTGGGCAAGTAGCAGAGCTTCAATGGAAAAGAATAGTTGATGATTTGATGGAGAAGGGTAAATTGAGTAGCAGCATGGCTGTATCCGACGTGTCTGGTAGCATGAACGGAACTCCAATGGAAGTCTCGGTGGCTCTGGGTGTTTTGGTTTCTGAATTGAGCGAAGAGCCATGGAAAGGAAAGCTCATAACTTTCAGTGAAAACCCTGAGCTTTTGATGGTGGCAGGAGAGGATCTTCGATCAAAGACTGAGTTTGTGAGGGAAATGGCATGGGGCGGGAACACTGATTTTCAGAAAGTGTTTGATCTAATATTGCAAGTGGCTGTCAATGGGAACTTGAAGCCAGAACAAATGATAAAAAGGCTATTTGTGTTTAGTGATATGGAGTTTGATCAAGCTTCGTTGAATCCCTGGGAAACAGATTATCAGGTGATTGTGAAAAAATATACAGAGAAAGGGTACGGGTCAGTGGTGCCGCAGATAGTTTTTTGGAATTTAAGAGACTCAAGGGCCACGCCAGTGCCTGGGACACAGAAAGGGGTTGCGCTTGTTAGTGGGTTTTCAAAGAATTTGTTAACTATGTTCTTGGACAATGATGGGGAATTAAACCCCGTGGAAGTCATGGAAGCTGCCATATCTGGAGAAGGGTATCAGAAGCTTGTTGTGCTCGATTGAGTCTGGTCTAGAAAGTGAAACAAAATGTTCGCTTGCGGGCAGTGAAGTTCTGACATTTTTTTTCCTATGCTCATTCCTGCCCATTTCTACCTCATTGTGTAGCAAGAAGTTTAATCATTGAAATGAAAACATTTTTATGCTTTCTCAAATCAGATTCATTTACATTCCACGCTGCAAAGGCCATGAAAAATCTCCTGTTAAAAAGTCACTGGGCATATTACAAAATGTATAACATAACGAGTAGAAAAAAAAAAAAGATTAATAGAATATGTTCAAGTAACTGGGCATATTACAAAATGTATAACATGACGAGAAGAAACAAAAAGATTAATAGAATATGTTCAAGTAGACACTGTTATGCAAATGCAAGTCCAATAACCAAGAACATACTTCGTTCTTCTGTGTAAAGAGTTGATCTTTTTGTTAGTATCTCGTATAACATCTGCAGGACAGAAAATTTCTTGTCATCCTCTGTTCCATTTGGGCATTTCTTTAATGTCATGGCATAAAACGATTGTTAGTTGAGAATTGCAATATACCAAAACAAATATTGGACCATTATATCAAATGAACCATGAATGAATAAAGTCACGAGATATCCATTTTGGAGGATGGAGCATTGCACAATCAAATTGTGTGTTACCATTTTCACATGTTTTTCGTGAATGCTTGTGATATGGGCCAGGACAGGACAGTAACTGGAGGGATGACACCTCTTCATAAAACTTCCCCGGTGGGACTGTCGTAGAACTTGAAAGCCTGAGACAAAAATCCCTGTCATTATCTGATGATTTATGAACAAAGGAGACTGTTTATGTAAAGAAATAAAGTGATAATGTGAAATTGTGAGGATTATAATATGGGAATTGAGTGCAATCACACACATATAACGGAGAGAACAAATTAAATGAGAGCGCCATGCAGGCGGGACC
>JAXCLQ010039906.1:0-22400 GCA_035584115.1 Cedrela odorata | reverse complement strand
AGTAGTTATGTTTTATTTTAATTTAATAGCTTTAATATTTAATTTATTTATTTTGAGCGATTTTATATCTTATTTTAAAGGTAAGTATCAGATTTGACTAATTTTAAGAATTAGCGGAAGCATATTAATATGAGTATTAATGAAAATATCTTGATAATATTAACTCAAAGATGCAAGAGGTATGTCAATCCGACTTTAGAGCGTTAAGTTATGAATTTTTGAATTTTAAAAAGTAAAGAAAATTGAGGAAGAAATTAAATTGAAAATTACCATATAATTTGCAAAAGGAGTTCTTATGCAAATTGGCTTGCAAAGGATTTTGAGCTTAAAATAAGAGTAGGCCCATGTATTTTAGGTTAAATTTGCATAAGGTTGCAATGAAATTTACTGATAAAAAAAAGAGTTCTTCATGCCAATTGGTGAAAGAGAGCAATAGAAGCCGCAGGGGAGCAATAAGATAGTAAAATTTGGGTTTTTATTTTTTATTTTATTTTATTTCTTATTAGTTTATGTTTTATTTTAATTTTAGTTTTTTTAAGAATATGAATAGCTAATTTTCTTTATAGTTGGGGTTTGTATTGAAATCTTAAACATGTTTTATTGATGTTAATTAACTAAATTTCATAATTTTATTTGATAAATTCACATTCACTATTTTAATTGAAAAATTATTACAAAGTTCTGAGTTTGATCATCTTAAGATGATGTTTTAAATTATTTTAATTGTAATTGCATGGATTACTATATCGTCATGTTGTCAATTTGCAACAAGTGAATACCCTAAGAACTTATTCAACTAATTTTGGGGTTACCTAGGATACACATTATATTTTAAGGTTCTTGTGATATTATATTCTCTAATTCTTAATAGGTTTTCACTTGTGAATTTAGTTATACACCATGCCAAATTACATAAGAGAATATACGTCTTATGTATACACCATACATATTACATATATTAGGAGAATCAAATGCACATACACCACTAGCCCTGGGTATGTTGTAAATATCTTCATCAATAATTGTTGAAATTTAATATGATTACATTAATATATGATTGTTTAGCGATGGATTGCTTGTCTTAACTATTTTTTCTCATTGATTTTGTAACCTCGTGAAATTATAATTTTCGTTTCTTATCTTAATTTTTCATTCAATTTATTTTCTAGTAGTTCATTCAATTTAAAGAAATTTTATGTTAGTTTTTATTTTATTATTTTATTATTTTATTATTTTTTTTATGATTGCATTTAATACAATATTTGTGGGATCGATCCTTACTTATTGTACTAGACTACGGTGATTTGTAAACTTGCAAGATAAAAAATATTGAGATCTATTACTTATTTAAGTGTTGATTTCATACTAACAAGTTTTTGGTGTTGTTGCTGGGGACTGTTATTTAATTGCAATTCTATTTTTATTTATTTTATTTGCATAATTTTTATTCATTTAGTTTTGTTTTTGCAAGGTATTCAATTGTGTATATAAGGAAGGCATTTATTGGGATTAAAACTTCTCTCCTTGGACTAAGAACTTAAGAAGACATATGAATTCAGCAAAAAGTTTAACATTTGAAACATCCAATGGAAGAAATTCAAGTCGCAGTCAATAATGAAGAAAATTGAGTGGTCAATAAAATGGAACGTTAAAATGGAACGTCTTCTACAGGATTTTGTGGTACCTCAAGCTACAAATCAACCTTCTTGTATTGTCTATCTGCAGACCGTAGCGACAAACTTTGAACTAAAATTAAAGATTATCTATTTATTACCTCAATTCCAAGGGAATCTTCAAGATGATCTTCTTATGCATATCAAAGAAATTTTTAAAGTTTGTTCCACAATGAGAATGGCAAGAATGAATGATGAAGATATTCAGATAAGACTTTTTCTTTTTTCATTAAAGGAGAAAGCAAAAGAGTGGCTTCATTTATTACCGCCAGCATTGATCACTACATGAATTAACTTGACTTCAAAATTCCTTCAAAGAATCTTTCTAGCCCAAAGGACCAATAAAATCAGAAAAGAGATAGTGAGTATCCAACAACATGACGGAGAGGTTTTTCATGAGTATTAGGAGAGATATAAGCAATTGCTCAACTCTTGTCTACATCACAATATTCAAGAATGGTTTCTCATGCAATATTTTTATGAAAGACTCTTAGACTCTAATTGGATGATAGCACATGCTACTTCTGGAGGTGGATTAATGAATAAAAATGCAGAACATGCAAGAAAGATGCTTGAGAGTGTTTCTGCCAATTCTCAACAGTTTAATTACAGAAGGATACCACCAAAGAAAATTGTAATGAATGAGATTAATGCATCGAATTTGTGCTATCTACTCAATGTCAGATCATTCAAGTGAATCACGTCCAAGGTTGCAAGAGCAAGAGCAAACTAATGTGATGGGAACCTATAACCAGAGGTTAAGAAATGATCCATTCTCAAACTCCTAATCTTGGATGGCGAAATCATCCCAACTTCAAATAGAACAATAATTACAATGAACAAAAAAATTAAGCTCCATGGTTTCAAGCTCAGTCTAGCCAAGCTTATCAGCCTTATTAAATGGGGCAACCAACATAAAGGAAAGCTCTTGAAGATATTGTTACCTTAGTGGCCTGAAATATACAAAGCTTCATGTAAAAAACCAAAAGTTTCATGCAGAAAATTGATAAGTCCATTGCAAACTTAGAGCTTCAAATAGAATAAATTACTTCAGCAATAAATCAAAGAGAGCATGGTAAGTTTCCTAGTCAAGTTGTTGTTAATCTTAATAATCATGAACATGCTAAAGCTATCACTTCGAGAAGCAGGGAAAAAGTTGAACAAGAAGATAGGGATAAGCAAACAAAAGAAGATAGCAAGCATTCTAAGGTAAGTCATCCTAATTCTTCCAAGGTTGAACTAGATTTATCAATTATGCCTTTTCCTCGTAGGTTCATGAAGCTGATGAAGGAATAATAACAGAAAGATATTTTAGAAATATTTCGAAAGGTACAAGTGAATATACCATTACTCAGTGGGGTTAAGCAAATTCCAAGCTATGCAAAAATTTTAAATACAAGCAATAGAAAATTCACAAAATATGAGACTGTGACATTGAGTGAAGAGGTTTCAGTAGTTCTTTAAAGAAAATTACCTTATAAATTAAAAGATCCAAAAAGCTTTACTATTCCATGCATTATTGGTGAACACAGCTTTGAAAAGGCTTTACTTGATCTAAGTGTTTTTATTAACTTAATGCCTTTTTCTATTTATGAAGCATTGAATCTAAATGAGCTAAAAGAAACAGCAATGAGCATCTAACTGGCTGATTGATTGATAAGATACCCAAGAGAATTGCTCAAAGATGTCTTGGTTAAGGTGAATGAATTGATCCTACCAATAGATTTCTTTGTCCTTGAGGTGGAGGATGCCTTTATTCCAGGTAAAGAGCTTTTATTGATTTTAGGACATCCTTTCATGACTACAGTAGGAACAAAGATAGATGTTTAGAATGAAACTTTAACTAAGACTGTGTAAGGAGAGACTATTGAGTTTAAGGTATTTGATGCTTTAAAGTTTTATAATGATGAATATGATTATTTTTCTATTGATATGTTAGATCAAATTGTATAAAGCACTTTTTAATTTTACTTGAGAAAATGATCCATTAGAAAATGCTTTGACTATTGATCTCAAAGATACCCCTAGTGAACATGAGGATTTGAATCACACCATCACAGCTTTAAAAGCTAGTTCATTCATTCGAGGTAAGTATACTCCTTTTTTTGAGCCATTACTTTTAACTAACTTCAAGCTTATTCCTTCTATCGTTAGGGCCCTACAATTGGAACTCAAGCCTTTTTCAGAGCATTTCAAGTATGTATACTTGGCAGAAGAAGAAACTTTACCTGTCATAATTACTTTTAACCTCAGTTTACTTGAAGAAGAGAAATTGATATAAGTATTGAAAGAACATAAGACAGCAATAGAATGAAGCATAAATGACATCAAAGGAATTGGCCCCACAAAATGCATGTATATAATTCTTCTTGAGGGCAATTCAAAATCGACTAGAGAGGCTCAAAGGTGATTAAATCCAATAAATGAAAGAAGTTATGAAAAAAAAGGTCTTGACATTGCTAGATGTAAGCGTTATTTACCCCATCTCTGATAGTAAATGGGTAAGCCTAGTTTAAGTAATTCTAAAGAAATTTGGTATCATAATGGTGAAAAATGAAAAGAATAAGTTTATACTGCAACGTGATCAAGATGTGTAACAATTGCAGGTTCCATCTATCACCCCTAATCTTCTTTACTATGTCTAGTTGAAGACATTAAACTTAGCTCTACTAGAAGGCTACTCAAAGTGTCAATATGTAACATTCTTTGAATCAGCTAATATTTTTTTTATTGGCACCATCTATTTGTTTTATCTTATTTATAGCTTTCCTTCATACACAAATTCAGGTGTGCATCTTCCAACCTTTTCTTTTCATTTATGCTTTTGATTTTCACCTACATGTACTAATATTAAACATTGAGGACAATGTTTAGATTAGGTTTGTGGGTGAGGTGCGATACATGTTATTGTGTTTATTTAAAAAAATGAAAAAAATGAAAAAAATGTCTTTTTAGTTATGCTTTGGATTGATGATCAAACGCTGATGATAAGAACTTGATTGAAATTAAATACAATTATTAGAAAATGATAATATTGTCATTGTTTTTCTTGGTTCTTGTGTTAGATTTGTCTTTATTGTAATTCTTTAAATCTTGAGCACTAATATCAACTCTATCTTAATCTTGACTAGGAATTTGAAGCTGCTACAACTTGAGTTAAGGATTTTAATTGAGTAAATGAGTGTTTGCCTTTATTCTTAATCAAGAAAAGAGTTGTGAATATTAATAATTTTGAGGGTAAATTTTAATTGAGTTGATTCACACATACACACAAGGATTTAATGTGAGATGACGATACTTTGGAATTATAGTTATAACTTTGGCAATATTTGAAATTTTCTTTGAGCCATATACTTATGCAATTTTTTAGGCGAGTTTTATGAAATCATTTGAAGAGTCTGTTATTTCTCAATTCTTATTTTTTTTAGGTCATCTTTGATATGTTTTTGGGTGTTATCACTGTAAACCCTCACAAGACTATAACTCGTCCATAAAGACCGCTTAGGGATTTAAAGGCTTGTCGCATACACTAAATGCAATCGCAATTACTTGCAAAAGTCATTTAATTAGGATTTTATTTTATTTCTATTTTCAGTTTTGCTCGAGGACTAGTAAAATCTAAGTTTAGTTGTATTTGTTCAGTCATTAGTTTATACATTTTTATTCTCTTTTAATTTACTTGTTACTTTTATTTATTATTAATACGTAGTAGTTATGTTTTATTTTAATTTAATAGCTTTAATAATTAATTTATTTATTTTGAGTGATTTTATATCTTATTTTGTATGTAGGTATCAAATTTGACTAATTTTAAGAAGTAACAGAAGCATATTAATATGAGTTTTGATGAAAAGATCTTGACAATACAAATTCAACGATGCAAGCAGCATGTCAATTCTATTTTAGAACGTTAAGTTATGAATTTTTAAAATTTAAGAAGTAAAGAAAATCGAGTAAGGGATTAGATTAAAAATTATCATATAATTTGCCAAAGGAGTTCACATACAAATTGGCTTGTAAAGGATTTTTGGCTTAAAGCAAGAATGGGTCCATATGTTTTAGGTTAAATTTGCATAGGGTTGCAATGAAATTTACTTATAAAAAGAAAGGTCTTCACGCCAATTAGAAAGAGAGCCGAAGGAGGAGTCGCAAGAGAGTAACAAGAGAGCAAAATTTGGGTTTTTATTTTTTATTTTATTTTATTTCTTGTTATTTTATGTTTTATTTTAATTTTTGTTTTCTTAAGAACATGAATAGTTGATTTTCTTTTTAGTTGAAGTTTGCATTAAAATTCTATACATGATTTATTGATATTAATTAATAAAATTTCAATATTTTTTTGATGAATTCATGTTCACTGTTTTAATTGAAAAATTATTATAAAATTTTAAGCTTTATCACTTTATGATGATGTTTTAAATTATTTTAGTTGTGATTGCATGTGGACTACTATATTGTCATGTTGTTAATTTGCAATAAGTGAGTATCCTAAGAACCTATTCATGTGAACTAGTTTCTAGGGTACCTAGAATACACACCATATTCTAGGGTCCTTGTGATGTTATATTCTCTAATTCTTAATGGGTTCTCACTTGTGAATTTACGTACACACCAAGCCAAATTTCATATGAGAATATACATCTTATGTACACACCACGCATATTACATATATTAGGAGAATCAAATGTACATACACTATTAGCCCCGGGTATATTGTAAACATCTTCATCAATAATTGTTGAGATTTAATATGATTATATTAATATATGATTATCTAATAGTGGATTGTTTTCCTTAAATATCTTTTCTTATTGATTTCGTAACCTCGTGAAATTATAATTTTCGTTTCTTATCTTGATTTGCAATTCAATTTATTTTCTAGTGTTTAATTATTTTAGATTTTTCGTAAATTAGTTCATTCAATTTAAAGAAAGTTTGTGTTGATTTTTATTTTATTATTTTTAGGATTGCATTTAATACAATTTTTGAGGGATCGATCCTTACTTATTGTATTATAGTACGATGATTTGTTTACTTGTGTGGTAAAACGTATTGAGATCTATTACTTATTTAAGTGTTGATTTCATACCAATAGAACTCATTAACTAGTTGTATTATTTACTTTAGATAAATTTAATTAAATTTAATATTAAAATGAGATCAATGTATGGACAATGCTTGCATTCATCCATTTTTCGTCGACGTCCAACTGATATACAAAATGATAGATAAGTTCTTACTATTGTTATACATGCACCATACTCTCCAATTAGAATGAATTTGAAGACTAAATTTGATTTTGTATATGTATTTAAATGTTTATTTTTATTTGTGTATTTAATATGGATTTAGACTAGTATTTGAATAAAGAATTTTTATTTGAATATGGATTCAAATTAGTCAAGGAATATTTAATTGAATATGTAATTTTCATATGGATTTGGATTTATATTTAAATAACATAATTTAATTTGTATTTGAATATGGATTCGAATTTGTTAAGAAATATTTAATTGAATATGATTGAATTTGTATTTGAAAATGAAATTTAAATGCACATACATTAGAGCTCCATATTTTTTATATTGATATATGGACTTATAATATGAAGTCAAAAAAACAAAATCTACGACAACTATCAGAAACTATCGTATATGCTTAAACCATAAATTGAATGCCATCTTCTTAACTAGGAAGTACACAACATCCACATTAAACTATATCTTTGAACCCTTTGCAATCTCCCCAGTTGGCAATATCTCACCTATAATGTACCTCATAACCTTATGATCTCAATTGATAGACTTCATATACAATTCCTTCTACTAGATCTTCTGCCACGTTTCCTTTAGGTAAACTTGCATGATTAAAACAAAACGTAATAAATGCAAATATAATGAATAAGAAATATATGATAAAATATTATATTAGCAGATCTTATATATTCATATGTATTGGTTAAGGTCCATCGTTATGGTACAATGTCAGATTCTAGAGTTGACGCTCCCACAAAAATTCAAATAGGAATTGATATGTTGTTACATCATAAAAAACATATTCATAATAATCTGACTATGTTAGGTATAATATAAATATTCAAATGTTAAGTATGAAATATAACTTATATCATCCTTCATCGAAGTACCCTCATCCCCTTCTAATATAATCAAGTATTAGACAAGCGATGTAATAGTCCTAAGTAAATGAATAGATGCGGCAATAATATTTCTTATCTACTGTAGGAACTTAGCCCACTATTATTGCACAAATGATGCTTTAATGATCTTTTGCTTCTTCAAATTAGCGTGATTTACAAACGAACTAATCAATTTCCTTGTTCTCTTATGTAGGCATTCGTACTTGCTACGTAAATCAAGAGAGAAAGTTTCATCTACCACATGTACAAGCACAAGTGTAGGCTCAGATCCCTCTACAATTTCACAGAAAGTATATCATACTTGAGACACACCGATGAAAGACTTAAAACATCAAATTATCTATATCCTAAACTCATACACCTCTTGCCTCACTAGAGCCATTTTAGATCAAATTAACTCTTCTTGCCGCACGAACCATGCCTCCACATCTAGGTAAATTACCTTAATTGCCTTAAGCATTTCATCTATAGGCACATATTAGAGTCTTAGGGATGCGTACCCTGCTTTTATATAATTGGGAACCAAACTTATTGGCAACTTTTGTGGAGTTAATGAAAGTGGTGTGTAGTTAAGAACATAATTTGTTGTCTCCGCTCCATTTGCACCTCTAGACTGGTAGGTGGTTACACCGACATACATGTAATGCAAATTACTATAATGATGTAATACAGAATACTAAAATCTTTAATCAAAATAAAGTGACCTCATCTGCATCTACTCAAACATCAAGACCATATTTAGGAAATTTCCCTCCTGTGCAAGTACATAAGGGATAACGATACCACTCCTTTGTACTCTTCTTTTGCTATCATAATTGACTTCAATTGTGCGACGTATGGTAATAGATTCTTAGCATGTGTAGGTAATATGATCAGCCCCGAACCCTCCATGGAAATAAATAATTATGGAATTTATTAAACCATGTATAAATTAAGTATCAATCACATGCTAGAAATATCTCACAATACAATTAATCTAAAATCACACCAAGCTAATTTCCAAGGGAACATATCATGTTTGGCAGAACCACCCTCGCCTAAGTGAGAAAGTCATAATCATATTTGGCGGTCTCGTTTCATCGCCCAGGAAAAACGTAAACCATAATTATAATCACTCCCGACGACCTCTCTTCATCGCTTATGTATAAAGTAAACCAATAATCCAACTCATCATAAGTACTTAATGCAACAACTAAAAATCATACAAAGAATAAACATGACCTTCGCGCAACATACTATTTCACAAATACATATCAAATGTATGACATGAATATCTAAAAATATCAATTTTTATCAAATTATTCATGCACGTAAACAAATATAATCACATGAAATTCAACTATATAATAATTTACTATACCAAAAATATATAATATTTCAAAATTATCCACTCACAACCCGTTGATCATCTTGGAAAATTTTAGGATATCCTAAATTTCTTACCATTACTTTAGCTCCTAATACAAAATTTAAAAATTAACTGTTAAAATTGATACAAAATATTCAAATAATATAATATATTTCTTCTAATTTTATTAACATATTATCCACAAAATTTTTGGATCTGTTTTTAACTTCCCAAATACGTTTTTTATAACTTTTCTTTTTGTCAGCCTTCAATTTTTCTTTTTCTTTTTTCTTCTCAGTTTTCTTTCTTTATTTTTCATTTTTTTCTCTGCTCTAGGTTTTTGCTTATGATTTTTATCCAATTTCAAATTCAAATTCAAAGTGAAGCAAGCATGTGTAATGCACACACACACACATCAATCGAGATCAACTACATTAGGAAGCAAACAGGTGATAAGTTACATACTTCATTATTTTCCAACTGCAATGTATTAAAGTAAAAGTTAGCTCTTACAGTGGAGCGGGCTACACAAACAACATAAATTTCATTTGTTATTAGCCGACATCAAATATGTAGTACACTATTTATATAATAAATAAGAAATATAAAATATTGACATTTGTAATTGTGAAGAACGTTTTGTTAATATCATCATGCCAAACGTTCTTTAGTCTTGTTCAACTCAGCATATAAGGAACTCCATCGTTTGTTTTCTCCCCATACTTTCCCTAACATTTGGAGATTGATTCATTTATCCATATATGTAAATATCACAAAAAAATCTTAGAAATATTTCAACAAAGTCTTTCATATAATATGGATATATCCCATAATTCAAATTTGCAAATAAAGTATCATGTACACTTTTAAAAAATAATTGTATTTCGTTGAAAAAGTTTAGTTTAAAAAAGGCCCCCCTCGACGAGTTAATGTTCATCTTCTTCTTTGCATTCTCACGTGTTTGTTTTCTTCATAATACATCCAATCACATCTAAATCACAAAAATCATGCATGAAAATAAGTCTAAATCAATAAATTTTCAAAACACTTTGATTTTTCAGATTCGGGACAAAAAAACATATTTAATATCAAGAATGTACCTCTGTCGCTAGAGTTCACGTCGCCTTCGTCATCATTCTTCAAGTTCTAGCGGTTGTAATCACAACGCCGTTTAGTTTAGTATTTACGTGGTGGTTGTTCGACTTTTGAGTTTTTGTTTGCAAAGGAGGAGATTGTTTCTTTTGCAAATTGTATATGATTTTTGTTTGAGAGGGAAACAAAGAGTCATGAGAATTTTCGTTCAAGTATTCAAGTTTTGGCTAACAATATAAAAAATGTAAGTGGTGTTATAATTAGTGACGACCTTAAAATTGGGTCATTTAAAAAAATAAAAATATTTTAAGGTTCGAACAAGACTGACAATTTGAGTTTAGAAATTTAGAAAATATAAGAAGTGTATATTGGTAATTATATAATTTAATTAAGGATATTTCTATAATTACACCACTAATAGTCGGATTACAAAATAATCTATTTTTGAAAAAGTTACTCGCAGCATCTTTTTTGCATGCATTGTATTTACAGATTATTTGAGAATTATTCTTAATACACTTTTTTAAATGATTTATCAAACATATTTTGAGTGTTAAATTGTTCAAAAAGTGGTTATTTTTTAATGCAATGTAATCCCTAACACGTATTTCCTTTTTATAAAATATTTATTTTAGTCGTGAAAAATTACAATGCGATGTCAATCAATTTACTATTCGGTTGCGGAAGGGCTTTTTAGACCAAGAGCACGTGTCACACAAGAGAGCATTTATCTCAACAATTTTTATTTTGTATAAAGTTTATAAATATTACACTATTTTAAAAATCATGATTAATTATTTTTTTTCATCACAATTAAATAATTATTTTAAAATTTATAATATTATAAAATTAATCCCAAAAAGTTAATTATGAATTTGTTTAAAATTATTGTATTTCTAACGTATTTGAAAGTATGTAATAAACACTCATCTTTATTTAATAATTAATGTGAATTACTTTCTCATAACGTTGATCTCTTTTTTTTTTTTTTTAAGATAAACAAACATTTCATTCATACTAAAACAACATATAATAATAGCAAATTCATATATCAACTTATATTTAAATACTGTGTACAATTGATTGAATACCATTATAATTACACCGGCGCATAGGGAGAAAATTAAGTGCATAACAGTTACCGTCTTTACTAAGAGTGCGCGCAATACTTTAGCTACACAAGAATATCTTTTAGCTCTGGGCTGTGAGATGGGAAGAATTGGTCTTGAGTTTGGGCAAGATGGATCAAATTCAGTGGCCCGAGCAAGTAATGGGCTGGGTTAAAGCTCTGCACTGCGTGCTTTCGTCCCTCTTGCAAACCTAACAACTATTCTTTTCCTTCTCTTTCCTTCTATATTCTTAAAGAAGAGCCTGTTAAACCCAGAAGGCAATGCTGCCGCGACGTCGTGTAGTTAAGAGCAATCGGAATGGAAAGACAAATGCTTAAGAATTATGATACGATAGAGCTGGCTTTGGATTCTGTGGTGAAAATATTCGCAGTGTCCAGCAGCCCCAACTACTTTCTTCCTTGGCAGAACAAATCCCAACGAGAAACTACGGGTTCAGGTCAGTAAATTGTGCCAATTCCATTTCAGTGTTTGTTCACAGTGGTTGATTACTGGGTAGTGATTATTCTTGTTCTTTAAGTGACATGGCAGTTCTTTTAATTTCGTTTTAGTAATTTAATTTGTTAGATAGGTGGGTTTTTTGTTTGATATTGAAAACCTGATTTGGGCTTCTGGGCTTTTGATGTAATGATTGGAAAAAAGGAAAAAAATTCTGATGTTTTAGTTATTATTATTATTACTATTATTTTGGTTTGATGTAGGATTCGTTATCCCTGGAAAGAAGATTCTTACAAATGCTCATGTGGTGGCTGATAATACATCTGTGCTTGTAAGAAAACATGGCTCTTCCACCAAATATAGAGCCAGAGTTGATGCTGTTGGTCATGAATGTGACTTAGCTATTCTTGTCGTTGAGAGTGAAAAATTCTGGGAGGGCATGAATTTCTTAGAGTTAGGAGACATTCCATTTCTTCAACAAGCTGTTGCTGTTGTCGGATATCCTAAAGGTGGAGACAACATTTCCGTTACTTAAGGTGTTGTTTCGAGTGTTGAACCTACGCAATATGTACATGGTG
Source organism: Cedrela odorata (assembly GCA_035584115.1). Lineage (NCBI taxonomy): Eukaryota > Viridiplantae > Streptophyta > Magnoliopsida > Sapindales > Meliaceae > Cedrela > Cedrela odorata. The sequence goes on along the minus strand of JAXCLQ010039906.1, from coordinate 9,987 downwards.
CAACTCGGCTGATGGCTATACAGATTGATGCAGCTATTAATCCTGGCAACAGCGGTGGTCCGGCCATCATGGGCAATAAAGTTGCAGGTGTAGCAATTCAGAACCTTGCTGGTGCTGAGAACATTGGGTAAATGTCACCAAACTTTCATGTCCTATCTTCTCTTTATTTTGCTGTGATTGTGTCATGAATGGTTGTTGAGGCCTTAACTTCTAACTCTTTATATGGAGAATGATGAAGATTATGTTTTTTCAAATTGTTGTTTTATCATCTAGGTCCCTAGGTTTTTCTGTTCTATTAAATAATAACATTGAGTTTGGCTATCACAATGTCATGCTAGGTCACTTAACGAAAAGGATAGGGACCTATTTAATACAATGGAAAAACTGTATCCTTATTTCATTCAATGTGAAAACATAGAGAGTAGATGATATAACCCCTTTTGAAATTCAATTTCTTATCAGAATTTAATGCATAGGATCAATACACAACCAAACAGTTATTTTCTTTTCAAGGAGAAAACAGATGGAAACTGAAATATACTTTTCATCGAGTAAAAACATTTGCATGAATGGCTAAATCTTTTTGTTGCATTGTACTTTGTAGGTATATAATCCCTGTTCCTGTAATAAAGCATTTTATTACTGGTGTGGAGGAAAATGGAAAATATGTTGGATTCTGCTCTCTGGGGCTATCATACCAGACCACTGAGAATGCTCAACTTCAAAACCACTTTGGAATGAAGCCTGAAATGACTGGGGTACTTGTGAATAAAATTAATCCTTTGTCAGATGCTCACAAAATATTGAAAAAAGATGATATTATTCTTGCATTTGATGGCGTGCCTATAGCAAATGATGGAACAGGTAGCCACTTTCTGCCTTTCATTTGTGATAACACTAAAAGTTCTATTTTATTCTTATTTACAAATTGGCAATTGAATATTTTTTTTAATAAATAAAAGCTACTCGAAATTCAATTAGAAGTTACTTAGAATTGAAGTTATTCTAGATAAATCAGATTGCCACATTTTAAATATCAAATTGAGATGTAATTGTTTAATATTTGTTTTCCTCTTATGATAAAAACATCGGTATGTCTTTGCACCAAAGAAAATGTGGTCATCACTATAGGTTTTCATCTTTAAATTATCTACTCTCAAGTTCTTGAAAAGGAATAACGAAGGTGAATAGAAAGAAAATTGCTGGGTTTTCATGAAAAGTAAAATGTTACTAAGAGGGAAGAAGTTTTTGTTTCCCTTTTCCCCTTTTGGTGTTCTCTTGCATCTGTTGTTTCTTTTGTGTTCTTATTTGTAGTGTGATTTACAATATTGCAGTTCATTTACGTAACAGAGGGCAGATAACATTTGATCACTTGGTGTCAATGAAGAAACCAATGAAAAGTTTTTAATTAGAGTTTTGAGGGATAGCATGGAGCATGAGTTCAGTATCACACTACGACCGGTAAGACATGACTTTCTTTTCTCTTGATGTTTGAAATTTGATTAAATATGTCTCGGTAAGATTCATTTTTGCAGAATGAAGATATTTAATGTGATAGTGTCAATTATCTAATATATCACTATAATTGTCAGAGTGGGAGTAACATTTAAGTTAATATTGAAATGATATTCAATGTGATGGGCACTTGTTGTTGGGGATTATAGAGAATAGAGTGGTTGGAGAAATATATGGGATGAAGTTCATGCTTCCAACATTTTTATTTATAGATCTGATCAATGTCTTCAAATTGTAATTAAGATATTGAGTTATACAAGGGTGGAAATGGGTGTCTTATGAAAAGAGAGTATGTCAATTGCTGCTATAATTTATATTGATATTATGAAAAGGCAAAAACTACATTAATTGGAAATATTATAGAGTTACTTGATATATCTTTGGACAACTTAATTTTGGACGCAAATTAAGAAAAATATATAATTTGTAGTGCTGAAAAGGAGATGGTAACATGTGGTACTTATTTATGTACAGTGACGTCGTGTACATAGTTCTACTGGACGATGGGGTTAAACTTGTTGGTTATGGGCTAAGGACATCAAGCAATAACATTGACTATTACACTGATCCAATCAAGTAGAAATAGGACCAGTGGTGGTTAATGGCCTTTATCTGGCAGTAGATGTGTGTAATTTGACAAGACTACGTTGACACCACTTCTTGCCTTCTCGGTTCTAGTTTATGTTTTAAGCATTTGGAATCTTCAAATTGAATGTTGCTGTCATCTTATTGTTGCAGTATTTGATACTCATTGCAAATTTCTTTTGATTGCAGTTGCTAATGACTCAAAAGTGATTTTAAAGTTGCAGTATCTGTGACTGTGGATTGTTAACTTAAAAAGAAAATCTAATGTTCTGATTGTCTGATTATTGATGGATACATTCACCATCATTAGATGTTAAATTAGCTTAATAGTTTGTCTTCGAACTAAATTTTGAAGTTTGTTAATTTTGCAGTTGCAACCACTAGTTCCAGTACATCAATTCGATAAGCTTCCAAGTTATTACATTTTTGCTGGCATGGTGTTTATTCCGCTCACCCAGCCCTACCTTCATGAGTATGGAGAAGACTGGTATGATACTTCACCATGTCGTTTGTGCGAACGTGCTTTGAGTGAGCTACCTAGAAAGCCTGGTGAACAGCTTGTCATCCTTTCTCAGGTGTGCGTGCTTCTTTGACCACACTAGTGTGAAATGGTTGTTTATAGCAAAAATTTTCTAATGTAAACCAACCAAAACCCGCTGAACTTGTCTTTTTGATTTACTTGTCTGGTTCAGGTGCTGATGGATGATATAAATGCTGGGTATGAGCGTCTTGCAGAATTACAGGTGGCGTATTACTTCCAGTTTAACTTTAGTTATGAATGACTACATATAAACCAAATGCTTGGTTTCCTATGAAAAAAAAATAAATAAAACCAAATGCTGGATAATGCATTATTAAAGCCAAAAAAAGACAGTCCACCTTTTGATGCTTCCATTAATCTCATTGTTTAAAAGTTATAGTTATTTGATTCTACCAGGCATGCTCCTTATTCAAGAATAATCTGTACTACATTTGTGTTCTGAAAAATCTCAACATGGTTAACAGGTTAAGAAGGTGAACGGGGTGGAAATTGACAATTTGAAGCATTTATGTCAACAAGTGGAAAACTGTAGCACTGAGAATTTGAGGTTTGATTTGGTCGATGACAGGCTAGTTGTATTGAACTATAATGCGGCAAAAATTGCCACGTCCAAAATTTTGAAGCGTCACAGGATACCTTTTGCTATGTCCAGTGACCTTAGTAGTGAACAGAACTTGGAAATTGAGTTGGCTTGCACAAGCTGAGTGATCTTCAGAGTATACCTTTGTGATTAAATGAATGGCTACAAAGTTAAAGAGTGTTCAAAATATTGGTTTTGTAATCCAGTAACTTAGCAGCTTTTATTTTGTCAGATATGGCGATAGAATTCAATAGCAACAAATGATGTTTAGGACGTGTTTAAAACTGTTCTAGCTTAATTTTGGGAATTTTTTTTTTATAAAATAGTTCATTTATCAAATCCATTCTTATTTATAGCTAAAGGTAAAGTAAAACTTAATTGTAACGAAAACATAGGACCGAAATGCCCTTCTTACTCTTTTAACGCATTTGTCTCAAACAGTAATATTATATCATAGGTTTTGTTGTGGAAGAAGAGAGAAGAAACAAGAAAGAAAGGAGGAAGAGGAAAGAAAAGTGAAGGAAAAGAGGAAAAGAGTAGAAAAGAAAAAAAATGCAAAACTATTCATATCATTTTGATATTTTTAGTGAAAAAAAGTTTTTTAATCAAAGGTGAGTAAAATTATTAGTATTATGTTATTTTTAGTGTAATTTTTAAAGTAAAACATGTAATATTTTTAGTGTATTTATACATTATTCATATAATGTGATGTTAATAATGTATTTGAATACTGAATTTTGGTAAAATTTTAAGAATTAAATCAAATTAAGCCAGATTTGGAAGAATTGTAGATTTGGAATTGCAGAATTGTGAACATATTGGGTTTTTCTACAATTTGTCAAGAATTTTGACATTTTGTCAAGTTTCTATATGAACTGTCAAGATTTTGGACATTTAGTCGAATTTGTCTATGAGTTGTCAAGGATATTGACGATTCATCTAGTTTCTCTACAAATTGTCGAGAATCTCAACGATTTATCGAGAAACTCAAATAAATGTAAAGAATCTCAATGATTTGTTGAAAAATTGTACTAAATATCGAGATTCTCAGTATTTATTATGTTTTTTTGGTTTCAATGTTGCTTTTTTCTTAGAAATGTGACACTTAGTTTTTATATAAAATTTAATGTAGTTTTATAAGAAGTTGTTTCAATGTTGTTACAGACAGATATAGATAAAGTTGTTATTATGGTTTACTTTGAATGATCGCAGGAGAGTTCATCGAATGACGCAAAGATTTATAAAGGCAATAAAAGTTGAATATTTCGTATCCTAATAAATATTAATTATTAAGAGCTCATTGACAAACTATATTATTTGCTTTTAATAAATTCATTAGAATTTAGTATTAATACGAAAACAATCTTCAAATCTTGAATGCTTTCAACTATTTTACCTACAAGATTGACGGATATACAAATTAATATAGATGTTGATTTTTTCAAACCAATAAATATCGATGTCTCAAAATTTGGTGAATTCACTTTATTATTTATCACTTTGGATCGTCTAGTTCTAGTACAATTTACACATCCACTTATGTATATGGGACAAATTATATTTGTGAATCCATTTGCTTTTTAAGGTGGTGGTAATCAAGTTAGTGAGACAATTCCTACAACACAACATATCTTGCGTCCACATATTATTGATCGAGTTGAACAAGCTAGTCAAGCACAATACAATAATGAAAATCCTTCTTTTAAGCATGATGAAGTTAACAACCAAGAAACATATTTTGATGATATAATTATTGCACGTGGAATAAGTGATATTTCTGATGAAGAAATAAATGAAGATGTCGAGTTCGATCTAAGTGACAATGTAGAAGAACTATACAGAGCAAATGAAATCTTATTGGGATGCGAACAAAGTAATCCATCCTCAACATGTCTGTTTCAATCTGTGCCTCCAATTCTTCCTCAATTTACTATGACATCTTATGGTTTTTCAAGTTCTAATGATAGTAAGTGGTGGTTGGAAAATTTTATCGTAACAAAAATAATTTACGCAAGGATTTAGGTTTGCTTGCATTAAGAAAGAATTTCTAATTCAAAATCCATAGGTTTACAAAGGATCGTTTCGAGGCTAGATGCGTGGACACAAGATGTAAATGGTGTATAAAGGCAGTACTTGTACAAGATCATACGTATTATCAAGTGAGATAAATTGACTTGGAGCATACTTGTTTGTCAGATGAATTGTCCGATGGCTATCAGCAAACAAGTTCTCGACTTATTAGTAAGTTTGTGAAAGAAAATTTTCAAGATTGTAGTCGAATTTACATACTAAAAAATATTAAAGATGACATTCGAAATGAATTCAGTGTGTTAATATCATATGACAAAGTTTGGTGTGCTAAGAAAGCTGCCTTTAGGTTAGTAGCTAGGGATCTTGCGAAATCGTACAATTTATTATCACTATACTGTCATCTATTGGAAAATGCTAACCCTGGTACAGTCAATCATATACAAAAGGATATTGATAATCATTTTATGTATTTTTTTATGGCACTGGGTGCTTGTATAAATGGGTTTTGATCGTCTATCAAACCAATAATAACAGTTGATGGTACTTTTTTAAAAGGTACATATCGAAGAACATTGTTTGTGACAACTTGCTAAGACAGGAATGACCATATTTTTTTATTGGCTTTTAGGATTGGGGATTCAGAAAACGATAACTCATGAGAGTGGTTTATGCAAAAGCTACGAGGCGCTATTGGAGATATTAAACGCCTAGTTTTTATTTCTGATAGACATACGAGTATTGAAAAAGCGATATGAGCAATTTTCCCAAAAGCAACACATGGTACTTGTTGTTACCATGTTTCAGAAAATGTTCGTGCAAAATGGGGGTAAGTTAGGAAAAAATAAGTCTGATAAGTTTATGATGGCTTTCTTTATAGTTGCAAAATCATATCGTGTCAGCGAATTCAACAAACAAATGTCGAAACTGTGGTTGATTAATCATGAGACAACTAAATATTTAGAAGAGGATGTTGGATGTTATAGATGGGCGTGAACTCATTTTTCGAGCAGAATGCATAACATAATGACAACTAATATTGTAGAATGCTTAAATGCAATCTTCAGACATGCACGTTCCTTCCCTATTATATATTAATAGAATATTTGAAATGTTTATTACAAAAATGGTTTTACGATAGGAGAAATGAAGCATGTGAGATGTCAACACATTTGACAAAGTGGGCTCAAGATCAAATTTCCCAACGAAAAGAACTTGCAAGGACTATGACAGTTTACCTGGTTGATTGGTTTGAATTTGAAGTGAAGAATAGAGAAAATGGGGTATTATCAATTTCAACATGAAAACTTATACTTGTTGTATGTTTGACCTAGATCAACTCTCGTATGCCCACACACTTGCCGCTTATAGACACGTTTGATTTCAGTTCTATGCTCTTTGCTCGCGACATTATACAAGTGAAGCACTTGTTGCCACATATGCAGATCTTATACATCTTGTTAGTCAGTGTACGTATTGGGAGATCCCTGATGATTTGCACTTATCAGTCGTCTTCTTATCTATACAATGACCCGAATTTAGAAGGCGCAGAAAACAAAGGATACCATAAATAGAAAAGGACCTGAATAGGAGAAGGTGCTCCTGATGCAAGCAACACGGTCATAACAGGCAAACTTGTAAGAATCTGGTGCCACTGCACCCTTACTAGGTTGTTTTATTTGTCATTGTATTTCTGTTATTGACAATGTTTCAGTATTAATTTTTTTTTATAGTTGACAATGTATTATTTTTAGTAATTGTTCTCATTGTTGGATAATTGTATGGTTTACAATATTAGCATGCCAATATTACTCATTGTCATCAATCAAAAATATTTCTTATTACTGTTGTATAATTGTACGGTTGTTAAGTTAACACATCAAAATCTATTTTTTGATGTTAGAATTTACAAATCTCGACGTTTTGCTGACATTTTTAGCCTACGTCAAGAATCTCGACATTTCAATGATATTTTCTCAACGTTTGTCACATACTTTCAGCAAAATGTCAAGAATCTTGACGTTTAGAAGATAATTTTGACAAAACGTCGAGATTCTTGACATATTTCAAATAAACGTTAAGAATCTCAACGTTTCGATAAATTTCTGTCAAGTTTCGATAATTTCAGCAATGTTTGCCTGAAATTATATGCAAATTGTTGAGATTTACTGTCACGCCCTCATCCGTGGGGTCCAGACGTGACAACCGTCACAGACCCTCGAGACACATTCTTAACCCCTGAATATGTCCCTCAAGCCAGTAAGGCTACTTGGGTACTTGTTCCCTGTATACTTATTTTCATAATCTTGTCTCTCTGAGACATTATTAATTTACAAATAAAAATATACTCAATATAAAATACATACAAAGTTCAAACCAATTTCATTAGTATACATCTACAAATATACACTTATAACAGTTTTTCAAAACAATCCCAGTGAACTATCTTACATAACTAGTGAGTCGAAAAAAAAACCAATACCTGAGGGTTTTACACCCTTAATTGATCACCACTACCTAATAATGTTCTTTGCTTCGCTCAATTTCCTGAAATTAGAGGGTGAAGAGGGTGAATATATGGGGATATACTTTGTGAGTGGACAAAATATAGTTTTTAGAAAACATACATATATATATTGTTAAAACTCTTTATTTTAACAAAACTATGGCCTGTCATTCAAAATACATGGGTTGGCTCCCTTTCTCGGTGATCACCTTGGCCGTAGGAAATTCCGAGACCATTAGTGAATTTTATGCAATGATAAACAATATTCATTTAATAAAGCAATTCTTTTTTTAAAATACAAATGTATGCTAGTTATTTAAAAACTGGCCCATCACTGATGTTGGCCTCGAGTAGTCATGTGGTGATACTCATAACTTTCCTCGTCAATCTCATAGATGGGCAACTCCATATCATCATCGACCCATATAACTACCCCACCTGCGGCGCACTCACCTAGACGGCCTCTCATAGTTTCGTCTCTAGGTTATTACCCTATAGCTACAGTCACATACCAATCTGACTCTCCGGCCATATCATCAAAACAATCACAATCAAAATCATATATAGACATTTCATTATCAACATCATTATAAACATGCATTTTTAATATCAAACTTGGCCTCTTGGCCAATCACATATTCATTTAAACCATAGGTCATTCATATTTAATTCAAATCAACAATAAATAAACTATTTCTTAATTCATAAAATAATAAGTTCCATAAAGTACTTTAAATGTAAGAAAACGAGTAAAAATAGTTTCACTTACTTAAAAAAAGGGTATCTACTCCCAACACTACTCATCACGCCTAGTATGTCCTTCTCCCAGATGTTCGGCTCTTACATTACACATATATAACTCAAAAATTCTGATATTCTAATCAATTAAGATTTATGTCTTATATGCAATGTTCATGATCATTTTATCTCAATTTCCTTAGTTTAGCACATTTAACCTTACTAGGCTGCCTATCGAGAGTTATTTAACCGATTCCCAACAATGGAATCTCATGGCCGTAGTTATTTTAATGTCCGCATTTTCATTTAAAATAGTTATATGTATTCCAAATGTTATTTTACCGTTCATTTAATATTTTATATTTCTTAATGTCGCCAATTAACACCAATCTACATTTCCTACGTAAATTTAATCGAAAACCATCGAGTGAACAGTGAGCCTTAACACTCAAACATGCTCAAATTCATCAAATTAAACTTAGAATGAGTTTATAGACTTACTTTTAGTCTTTAGATGTCCTTAGAAACCTCACATTAGTGTTTAAACGGGAAAACTCCAATTTAATTCGAAACCATAGCTCATTCACTATCTCTCCTTGCTGTTTCAAGCTAAATCCAATATCACATTATTAAGGTGAGATAGTTTAATCACTTGATCACAAAATTTGGGCGAAAACGTCGAAGATTTGGCCGAGATTTACGAACTGCCATGAGAATGAGAGAGAGAAATAGATTTTAGAGAGAGATAAATGTCTAAATGAAGAAGACATTGAAATTGTTTCCCCCTGTGGGTATTTATAAACGTGAGTAAAATGATCAATTTGGCCATCGAATCTTACCTAAATTTAAGTAAAGTAACAATACTTTTAAGCTGGGTATTGATACTTTTGGCTTACATATCGATTCTATTGGGTTGGGTATAGATCTGTTCATACAAGTTTGATTATGAAATTTCTTTCAACCCTGAGTATCAATACACTGGTCTTCAATATATAGATCATTTTGCCATGTATCGATACCCTTGAGTAAGGTATCAATCTGGTTCATGTTATAAATAATTTCGAACTCTCTTTCTTGCCACGTATCGATACTTCTCTTCATAAGTATCGATTCGTTCAATTCGAAATTCATTCCTAAGCTACTGACTTGTAAAGTATCGATACCTTCCTTCATAAGTATCAATCTGTTCATCAAGTATTGACCGGTTTCCCTAATGTATCGATACTCTCAACTATATGCATCGATATTTCATGCTCATAACATATTTTAACATTTTCTTTTCATTCTTTAACTCTAATTTTGTTTACCTTTTGGGGGCTCCGCCCCCGATCCCCTACAAAGGCGCTACCCCTTGATCCCGCTCGCTAATCGGCTAGCGAGATCACCGAATGTTTCAGCGTAAGACATATGCAAAAACCCAATATTTGTTATAATTTCAAATTATGTGTTTCATGAACTAGTTTAAATCCACTTAAGCCTCGTTAATGTGTCAAT
>JAXCLQ010039885.1:0-22404 GCA_035584115.1 Cedrela odorata | reverse complement strand
TTTTGGTGGCTAAATGGTGTTAAGAAATGAGAAGGTGAATTGGCATGAAATAGATATAAAAGCATGCATTATGATGAGAATTTTGAGCATGGAAGGTGAGTGATGGTGATGACATTAGTGTATGACTAATTTAGATTTAAAAGGTTATAAGATATCAAAATGGCATAGGGCAAAAAAATGGTGATACATGGTAAGTAAGAAAACTGTGGGCATATTTTGTACATGCGCAGTGTGGCGAAAACACTTGCAAAATTAGGCAAAATGAGAGCCATCATTGTACGCCCCTATATAAGTGTTTAGAGGATAGAAAAATGAAGGACTTAGGTGAGATAGGTCATGAAATTAGTGACCGGAATGGTATTAATACATTGGATTAAAATTTTGGATGTGTGCGGTGCTGAAAACCGAGCAGAACTTGGAAAAATGAAATCTGGGAAAGTTTCTGATATCGGATTAAGGCGCTATAAAATTATATGGAAACTAGACATCTAGGAGTATAATATATCCAAAAATTAGCTTATTTCACAAGGAAATGAGATTACAGTAAATTTTTAAAAATAGATGTCCTGCCGATACCTATACCCTATTTTAGTGAGTCTTATGTCGAAAACTTGGCGTAACTTAGGTAATTGGAGTCGAAATCTAAATTCGCAAAGTGTGGTGTAAACTAGACTCATAATTAAGTGTGGCGCCAAAGATTTAGAACAAAATATATTGTCGATTTTGAGTAGCACTCGTTTGTAGCGAGCGTAGAGCGTATTTAGTGCATAAAAGAGAATTCTAGCCTAAATTCTAATTTTATTCAATGAATATTTCAATTATGATATTGTTTAGTTAGGTGATAAGAATGTATAGTATGTTTTTTTTTATTTAATTGGGTATATTGTATAGGGCCTAACGATGAATCGTTTAATTATAGTTTTACAACCCGAGTGAGCGACGTCAACGCTTTGAAACGAATGACTTAGCGCTTTACAAGTGAGTAGATGGATACATTTTTCAAAATTTTTTAAAATAAATGATCTAAAATGTTAATTTATTTTTTGAGAATTATAAACTTTAAAAATGATTTAAATGTTTAATTTTGTTCGAATTTGTGGAATTTGGATGTATTTCAAATATGAAATCAATATGTTATGAATAAGAGTATATTTTATAAGATGTTTTGATTATCTATAAAATGTTATGTGGATGGGTTGATATGTGATAAATTAAATTATTTTATCATGTGATTTTTATGATGAATGTTATATATTAATTTTATATTTGAGATTTTCGGTGCAAGTGCCTAATTTAGGTGCGTCTGTGCATAGATTATTCTTCTGCCCTTACCCAAGAAAGGGGTAAGGGAGAGGTTACATATTTCGCGGTTATATATATTCCGCCCTTATTTGAGAAAGAAGTAAGTGAGAGGTTATATATTTTGCCTTTACTCGAGGAAGGGGGTAAAGGAGAGGTTATCATTTCTACCTTTGTTGTTTGATAAGAGGCAAATGGCAAATGAGAGGTTATCATTTCTGCCTTTGTCATCTGTTAAGAGGCAAATGAGAGGTTACCATTTTTACCTTTGTCGTTTGTTAAGAGGCAAAGAAGAGGTTATAGCTGGATGAGTCGACATCTGGCACCATATCTACTCATCCAACGCTAACGAGATGGCTAATAAAATTATTTTATATACTTATACAGAAAAACTCGTTAACAGATCTTGAGGTGTTAGCTGGATGTACATCAAAGAATGTCTTGAGGGATAGTTTCCTGGCAACCCCAAATATTTTTATTTGAACATCCACAGATATTGTTTATAAAATTAGTTTTAAGCATGTTGTTATATCTGATAAATTGATCTTAAATTTATAATGAAAATTTGTATTTCTTGTGTTAAAGTGCTGATACTCTTACTCATTTATTGTTTTATAATTTTTAGATTTAATACTATCTATCTATTCACTGAGTTATACTCACTCTTTTATTTTCTTAAAATATTTTTAGATTAGATAAGTTTTGCAGAGGTCGTGAGTCCAATCCTCAGATTAAATTTGGCAAAATACTGTTATAGGAGACTAGTAGGTACTTAGGGTCTTAGATGTTATATATGTATATGAGATTTAGTTGGGATCCATAAACTATATTTTGTAATTGATTTGTGAATAACGAATATATTATAGGTATAAATGTTGGGGATTTAATATATGTTTATACACGTGTATGTATTTATGTGGACATTATATGTGAAATATTAAATTGGGATTTTAATTGTTTGTATGGATGGAATATGGGAAGCCTTACACAATCGTAGAGTACAGATGATATGTATATCTCGCAGTTGTTACGTACTCCTATAGGTGGATCGGGGCATGATATTTAAAATGTGTTTGGAAGTTGATTTTGTTCATATGGATTGTTTATTGTGGCTTGATATTGATAATGTGTTATTCTGAATAAAATGCTCTTTATGTTTAAAAGCATGAAAATTTGATTTGTTATGTTTTAAGCATATATATATGTTGAAACGAAATGTTAATGGTGATTAAATTTTGTATTAACATGTATGAGAACATATGTGATATATTTGAGAGCATAGAAATAGTTATATTTGATATGATCAAAAGAGGTTATTTAGATAATTATGTTTTTATGAAAAGCATGATAATAGACGTTGTTAATGTGATTAATAGGTGTTATCATGTTTAGAGACTTGAATGAAGCTATTTTAAGACGATTTATATAAGTTTTATAAACTTTAGAAACATTTAAAAATGGCCTCAGATTGATCTGTTTTGATGCAATGATCCCTTTGTGAAAAGGATCGATATCTGTAAGCTAAAAGGGTCGAAGTGTCGATACCTTAAGCAAACAGATCGATACAAAATAGCTCTGTATCGTTCCGTAGCATTTTGTTTTAGAAAGTATCGATCTTTTTGGAGAAATGATCTATACTTGCTATTGAAAGAGTTGATTGGATCGATCTCCTCAGTGAAATGGATTGATACTTGGAATCTGGGAATCCATGTATTGATCTTTGGCCAAAGAGGATTAATTTGCGTGAGACGTAGATTGATTTTTCTTGTAAGATTAGATCGATACCCTAAGAGGGCAGGATTGATATGTTTTTCTAAAAAAAAAAGTAAATTTTTTTATTTTTTATTTTTTCTTCATTCTTAAATAATCTCCAAATATCATAATATTCCTTAAGCTACAACTTCCATAAGTACTAATTTAATTAGTATATTTTATGTTACCAAATATTCGATTTGTCAAAATTAAAATTTTTGGGGTTAAAATTGTTTCAATTGAATAGAAAAAATAATTATTATGTATTAAAATTAAATTGAATGGAGATTCTAATTGATTTTGATTCAACTATAATTCATAGAATTCTAGAATGAGTAAATAGATGAACATAAATCAACCAATTGATATTATATCAATTGAATTCTCTCTAAAAGAAGTTAATTGTTAATTTATTTTTTGATTTGATTAAATATGTAATGGGTTAATATTTGATATTGATATCATTTGGAATAATATAAACCCATTACTAAATAATATGCATGGTGATGTATATTAAATGAGACTTAAATAAAAATCTCCCTCTTATTAAATATTAGGTTCAAACCTTCCAATGCAGTCGGTAGATTATAAACATCTTTGATGGGGCAACTTAATAACTGTTAGATGAGGGCTCTCACGGGATGTAGTAGTCTATTTGACATATTTTTTGATAGGGGTTTTTGACTACTAATAACTGTTAGGTGAAGGGCTTGATTTCGCTTATATTCAAGAAAAGGTGTTGGGTCTAGCCTAACTAGGTTGAGGCACCAATAACTATTCGGTGAGATATCTTTTCATTGAGGTAGATTGATAATATTTTGTTAAGAGTTACAAACAAAAAAAAGTGAACAGATTAGTTAGCTCACAAGCTCTGTTTTCGTGAGCAGCAGAAGTGCAACGCACGAAATCAACTTTCGAGTGTGCAATCGCCGCAGAGGAGCCATGACCATCTTTATGAACTTGCGGAATAGGCTCTAAACTGATTTGGACATGCACACATACATATTTTGGCTTTCAAAAATTATTTTAAAACTTAAAATAGAGATGAGATGTCTCACCTTTGATTCAGCAATCCGGGACAACAACAAGCTTGCTACCTTAGGTGGTCCACTCATCAGAGTGATGAAGCCGGTTCCGACTTGTTTAGGATCTGCAAACTTCGGTTTGAGCTTCAACAAGCTCACCAAGCTTTCTCTCTCTTCTGTTCTTGCTCCGATTCAAAACCTAAGCTTGTTTCTCTCTTTTGTCTTTGCTTTAGTTTACAACCAAGCACACTTAAGCTTGCTTCACCAAGTAGCTTACGGTTGAAGAAGAAGACAGTCTTTGTTTTTTTAAAAAAACAGAGAACAGAACTCTTGTTTTTCAAAATAAGAGAAGATACAAAAATGGCATTACGTATTTTGTATATATAAGCTTAACACTTAAGCTTTGTTTCATTTTTCCACTGATGCCACTTGTGCCAATTAACCGGCTTGCATTTCCAAAATATCCAAATGAAATCAATGCAAAACGTGAGTCATGGTTAAGTTGGTGAAATGCATTGATTACTGTTAATCAAATGCATGTACTACAATAATACACATATACATTAATACATTATTAATATAACATATATGCATTAATTAAATTAACACATATATACTTATATTAAAATGAGAGAGAATTAATTATATATATATACACACATATATTACATTAATATATATATATATATAAATATATATACATTCATTAATAAATATCTAATATATATATTATTACGCTGATAATATATAAATATATATTAACAATTAATATTATATATTTATTATTATATTAAGATAATTGACATTTATATTTTATGACTACACTAATCATATTAAATATAATATCCATATATTAATATCATAATACCCGTAAATCAAATTTACGGTATCTTATAATTAAATAAAAACATTTCCTACGCATGCGCGTACTAACGTGTTGGAGTCAAGAAATTTATTCTTTACAATAAAGAATCATATTACTACCCGATCAATATCTATACAATATCATTAACCAATTAATGATTATTGTATAGTAGTAATAGTCATTATCATCAAGTAACCGACTACGTGTGTGACCCCCCGGGTTCACTGTGAACTGGACATGGGTGGACACGAACTCCTTCGTATCTCTTCGGTACAACTCTTTATAACCGAAGTTCCCAATGATTATGCGCAACCTCGAGCAAGATGCCACAATCCCTAGACACTAATGAATCCATATAGTCGTACGTTCATGTAGTGAAGTCTCTCTGCTGTCGACTCCTGATCGAGTATGGGTTATGGAATTGTTAAATCCTTAATTTAATCATAAAAACAGGGTCTCGAATTATATAAGGGAATCATGTATCCGAAAACACCTTTCTGAAAACATGTACTTTGGCTAAAGATTTCATTTTCCATGTATGACATCTCTGCATAGAATCTCAAGCTCAATCATCTGAGCCAGCAGATTCCGTCTTAGTCATCACCTGTCCTCATACTCCTAAACACATTGCCAACAGGCTATTTTCACCAGGCATATCTAGCCTGGTATGATATACACAAGTGAATGATTTGCCTCAATGTGAAGGGCAGCCGTGATACCTCACGTCAAAGGAATAGCGGTACACTAGTACGATTGTGTGACGTATCATTAACTGTGGATAATTACCCATGTGATTTGTTACGTTTGTTCATATTCAATAATATGTTTTTCAACATATTATCCATGTTTATGCTTTTGTAACATGAGACTCATCACTCAACTATTAGTATCAAATACTAATCTTTGATAGCATCAAACATGCCAGTCATGCAATGTCATACTCCCATATGACAATATCTCAACCAGAAACTAATTCGGATATATTTAAATCAGACTCTGTACTCATATCTACAACTCTTTGCAGATTTCCTGATGTCATAATACATCACGGGATCTCATTCTGCATTTTTTATATAATATTTATATATATACGCAACTGAATGTGCAAAATGATATAATTGTCATTTTATTAATCATAAACTAATTTACAATTAATTACAAAGTTATATATACATAAGAATGATATCCTTAAACCGTATGACACGATTGGTTCTAGGACATATCTCTAACAAACTTCCACTTGCACTAAAGCCGATCACCGTGGTAACCTATACCCATCCTCTTTAGGTGGTAATCCAGTTGCTGCTGTGTCATCGGCAAAGTCAACGAGTCCACCATGTTATCTCCGGACGGCGTTTTCTATACAGAGATGTTTATCTAATATAAACTCTTTGATCAAGTGGTATTTTCTCTAAATATATTTAGACTACTGGTGAGACCTCGGTTCCTTAGCCTAAGCTATAGCTCCATTATTGTCACAGTACAAAGCTACCAGATCAATTATGGAACGAATGACACTGAGTTCTGTAATAAACTTATTGATCCAGATAACCTCTTTCGCAGCTTCAGAAGCAGCGGCATACTCAACTTCTATAGTGGAGTCAGCTATGGTAGTCTTTTTGGAACTCTTCCAACAAACAACACCTCCATTACATATGAAGACAAATGCAGAGATAGATTTTCTATCATCTATATTTGATTGGAAATCAGAATCTGTGTAACCCTCAAGTTTTAACTCATTACCTCCCCCATAAGTCAAAACCAAATCTTTAGTTCTTCTCAAGTACTTTAAGACTCGTTTGACCATAATCCATTGTTCTTCTCCTGAATTAGCCTGATATCGACTCGTAATACTCATAGCATACACTATATCAGGTCTAGTACATAGTATAGCGTACATAAGACTACCTATTGTCAAAGCATAAGTAATCTTTTGCATACGTCGCGCTCAATCTCAATTTTAGGTCCCATTTCTCGAGAGAGATAGACATCATGACTGCAAGGTAAGAACTCTTTCTTAGAGTCATCCATACTGAACCTCTTTAGTACTCTATCTATGTATAGACTTTGGGAAAGACCTATCATTTAGTTCGCTCTATCTCTATAGATCTGAATACCCAAAATGAAGGTCGCTTCTTCTTGATCTTTCATGGAGAAAACATTAGATAACCACAATTTAGCATCAGATAACATGCCCACATCGTTTCCTATAAGTAGTATGTCATCTACATACAATATAAAAAATGTGATGGCATTGTTATTCTCTTTTTTGTAAACACAAGGTTTATCAATATTCTTGATGAAGCTAAATGATTTGACTGCATCATCGAATCGTATGTTCCAGCTTCTAGAAGCTTGCTTCAATCCATAAATGGATCTATGCAACTTTCATACCTTATGACTATCATTAGATGCAACAAACTCAACTGGTTCTTGGATGTATATGTTTTCCTTATTGAAACCATTAAGAAAGGTTGTCTTCACATCCATATGCCATATCTCGTAATTATAATAAGTTGTAATAGCAAGTAATATCCGAAAGGACTTAAGCATGGCTACAGGCGAAAAGGTTTAATCGAAATCAATACCTTGTTTTTTATTATAACCCTTTGCCACCAACCTAGCTTTAAAAGTTTCTACTTTTCTATCTTTGACTAATTTTTATTTGTAAACCCATTTATAATCGATAGGATCAACTCCTTCTAGTGGATCAACAATTGACCACACCTAATTAGCATACATGGATTCTATTTTGGATTTCATGGCCTCAAGTCATCTTCCTGAATCGACATATAATATTGCTTCTTCATAGGTTCTAGGATCTTCCCTCTGTATATCTTTTTCTATCATAAATGATTCAAAATCATTTTCAGAAAGAAAATAATATCTCTGAGGAGGGTGTGATATCCTAATAGATCTATGAAGCATTTGGTCTATAGAAGACTAAGGATCAAATCGAATTGGTTTATCAACATGAACTGGTTCATCTGTATCAATAGGCTCATCCATTTAAGGTTGATCATCATTAAGCTTTCCAGATTCTTCTGAAAGCTTAATCTTTCTACCTACACCTTCGTCCTCAATAAACTCATTCTCAAGGAACTTAGCATATCTATTAATCAAAATTCTTCGATCAGCATGAAAGTAGAAATAATATCTTAAACTATCTTTAGGATATCTTATAAATTATCCTCTCTTAGACTTAGTATCCAGCTTCCTAGTATTAACTACTTTAACATAAACTGGACATCCCCAAGGCTTCATATAATTGAAGTTTGGAAGCTTCCCATGCCATATCTCATATGGTGTCTTGGGAATTACTTTCAATGAAGTCCTGTTCAAGATGTATATTACGGTATATAAGACATATCCCTAAAGATATATAGGTAAATCTGTGAAGCTCATCATAGATCGTACCATATCTAATAAAGTACGATTCCTCCTTTTCGATACACTATTATACAATAGTGTATAAGGAGGTGTAAGCTGAAAAAGTATACCATTATTCTTAAGAAATTTTAGAAATTTAGTACTTAAGTATTCACCTCTATGATCAGATCGTAGAATCTTAATACTTTTTTCTGTTTGTTTCTCTACTTCAGCTCTAAACTCTTTGAATTTTTCAAAAGACTTAGATTTGTATTTTAATAAGTACACATAACCATACCGTGAGTGATCATCAGTAAAGCTTATGAAGTATGAGAAACCTCTTCTGGCCATCTTATTAAATGGACCACATACATCAGTATGTATCAATTCAAGAACTTCATTGGCTCTATCCCCTTATCCAACAAAGGGTGATTTGGTCATCTTACCTTGATAACAGGATTCACAAGTTGGGTAGGGTTTAGAACCCAATAGACTTATCAGTCCATCTCTATCTATCTTCATAATCCTCTTATCTTCAATATGACCTAATCTATGATGTCATATAAGTTTTGAATTAAGTTCATTTCTAAATCGTTTCTTATTAATAGTATTAGTTATGTTATCATTAGTCTCAAGAACATATAAACCATTTACATTCAAGCCAGTGCTAATCAATTTATTTCTCAAATAAATACAACATTTACACCCATCAAACATAAAAATGTAACCCTATTTACACATTTGATGGACATACAAAATGTTTCTACTGGCAGTATTAAAATATATAGTTTTGTACAATACAAAAACATGACTTGAAGGCAGAATAATTCTACAAGTTCCTGAGCAAGTGGCAGTAACTGTTGCTCCATTTGCCATCTTTAGTGTCACTGCACCCTCCTCCAGAAATTGCTTACTGTGAAGGTCTTGTAATGATATAAAAATATGAGAAGTGGCAGCTGAATCAATTATCTAGCTATTTAAATCTGAACTAAATTTAATTCAGTTTTTATAACATGACAAGAAAGCGTACCTTACACCTTCCTCTATCTCAAGCTCTCTAAATAAAGAGGATAATTCCTCTTCCAATGCCTCAGCTTCTTGCAATGATGACACTTATCATTGGCTTGACTACTGACAATTCGTTTGCCCTTACCCTTCTTCTTTTTCTTGGAGGATCCTCCTTTGGGTCTAACCCTGGAGGACTTCTTGCCTTCACTCTTCGATGTCTTACCATAAGACACTGTAGCAAGAATAGTTTCCTTCCCTTTACCCTTTGAGACTTTCTTGTGAAACGAAGCAATTTCATTCATAATTTTAGGAAGAGTATGCTTTAGTTTATTCATATGATAATTGGTAACAAATTGGTCAAAGCTAAATGGGAGCAACTGAAGGATCAAATCCGTCTGTAACTCGAAGTCTATAGAAAACTCCAAAGATGCCAACTGACCTATGAGGTTTATCATCTTCATAAGATGAGACTCTGAAGGCACTCCCGAATTAAGCCTCATACTAAACAAAGCAGTGGACAACTCAAACCGCTTGTAACTAGAACTCTCCCCAAATAAATCCACTAAAGAATGATAGATCAATGAGGCATCTTGCATGTCCTCTTATTGAGTCTGCAAGTCATCACTTATAAATGCCAGCATATATGATCTTACCTTGAGATCATCATCCCTCCATCTCTGGAAGATATCTATCTCTTCTGGTGTAGCCTTCTCTGGAAAGGATATGGACATAAGCATCTGAAGAACGTAGCCAACTTTCTCAAAATCTGGAATAATTCTAAGATTCCGATACTAAACCTTGAAGTTAGATCTGATAAGTCTGTGGGTATCAAGAATTTTGAGAAGAGGGTTACTCATTATTATTTCACTAGAAAAGAGATCTGCAGAAAATGAAAAATACATCAAAATGTATTACAACATATATCATACTATTCAGTTATGGACTTTAAACTAAATAGTTCTCCCACTACTTCAATTATATCTCACACTCACTTAATGAGAAAACTGTAACCCATTACAAGTTTTTGTGGGTGATCATATTCTCATCAAACTCACAAGACTTCACCTAACAAATATTGGTCAAGCAAGCCTAACAAGTCAGAAACTCATTTATGTTTGTTACTCTTTACAAGACATGATCAATCTACCTCTAGGAGAAGACACCTCACCTAATAGATATTAGCACTTCATCTTAGTTAGGCTAGACCTAATGCCTTTTCTTGAAGAGGAGTGGAAATCAAATCCCTCATCTAACAGATATTGAAAGCCAAAGACCCCTTAATTAAGAAATAGGTCAAATAGATTACGACACCCCGTGAAGACCCTTACCTAACAGATATTGGGTTGCCCCATCTAAGATGTCTACAATCTATTTAATTATATTAGAAAGATTAAACCTAATATTTTTAAAAGTGAGATTTTAATTTTAGGTATCATTTAATGTATACATCAATATGTATATATTTTTTTATTATTTTGTAATGGAATTTAAAATACATATCATCCAATGATATTAATTTCAAATTCTCCATGTTTCTTTTTGATTAAATTAAATAAATTAATAATTAATTTATTGAAGAGAGATTTAATTGATACAATATCAATTTGTTGATTTTATTTTCATATGGATACTCCCATTATAATTTTATTAATTCTACGTTGAATCAAAATTTAATTGGAATCACTATTTATTTTAATTTTAATTTGGATTATTTATTTTTCTATTCAATTAAAACAATATCAAGTCCAAAAATTTAATTTCAATAAATATAAATTTTCGGTAATAGAAAATTTACTATTTAAAATAATACTTGTATAAGTTGTAGTTATAGAAATATTTCAATATTTCTCGATTATATATGAATGGAGAAAAAAATAAAAAATAAAAATTTTTTTACTCTTTTTTTTATAAACAGTACAGGAACAATAACTTGTAAACAAATCGTTACTGTTCCTGCATGTTTTTGTTTCCCTAGTTTTGGTTTAAACATAAACATGATTATGCCGAAAACATCGGCCCTTCTCATTCCTTTGTTAACCTTAATTGCATGCATATAGCCTTACTCAAAATGAATAGGTCAACCTATTGAGCAGTAAGTAACATTTTTATGCATCATTTATCAGTACCTTTAAAAGAACATTAACACTCAGTGCATCAAGCAAAAAGTGTCGACCCCAATTATATGTAAGTATTCACACTCAAACCAATTTATATTGACACCTTGAGCATTATGTTTCATTTTCATGTATCATATATCCATACGTTTTTAAAAAATAGCGATACATAGTGCATCAAAACAATGCTCTATTTCTTTCAACCAAATTCCAGTGTTCTAGAACACTTCATAACAAACTCCATTCATCTTCTAAAACCACAAGAATTAATATCAACTTCCCAAAACCTAAAACCAAAACATAAATGCATGCTGATATCAAATGGCTCTGATACCACTTGAACGGAATAGTCACATGCTCTATTTTTGTGAGTAGCGGAAGCGCGATGCACGAAATCAACTTTTGGGCAGGCAACCGCTGCCGGGGAGCCAATAAGCTCTAAATTGATCTGGACATGCACAAATGCATGTTTCAGCTTTCAAAAATTATTTTAAAACTCAAAACAGAGATGAGATGCCTCACTTTTGATTCTGCAATCCGAGACAACAATAAGCTTGCTTCTTCAAGTGGTTTACTCATCTAAGTGATGAAGTCAGTTCTAGCTTGTTTAGGATTTGCAACCTTCGGTTTCAGCTTCAACAAGCTCACCAAGCTTTCTCTCTTTACGGTTTCCTCTTCTCTCTCTTCTGTTCTTACTTCGGTTTACAACCCAAGCTAGCTTCTTTCTTCTGTTTTTGCTTTAGTTCACAACAAAGCACACTTAAGCTTGCTTTACCAAGTAGTTTACAGTTGAAGAAAAGACAGTCTTTGTTTTTTGTTTTTAAAAATAGAGAACAAAACTCTCGTTTTTCAAAACCGGAAAAGATACAAAAATGGCATTACGTATTCTGTATATATAAGCTTAACACTTAAGCTTTATTTCATTTTTCCATCGACACCACCTGTGCCAATTAACCGACTTGCATTTCCAAAATATTAAATTGAAATCAATGCAAAACGTGAGTCATGGTTAAGTTGGTGAAATGCATTAATTACTGTTAATCAAATGCATGTATTACAATAATACACATATACATTAATACATTATTAATGTAACATACATGCATTAATCAAATTAACACATATATATACTTATATTAAAATGAGAGAGAATTAATTATATATATACACATATATTACATTAATATATTTATATATATATATATAAATATATATACATTCATTAATAAATATCTAGTATATATATTATTACACTAATAATATATACATATATATATATATATATTAAGAAATAATATTATGATATTTATTATTATAGTAATATAATTGACATTTATAGTTTATGATTACACTAATCATATTAAATATAATATCCATATATCAATATCATAATACCCGTAAATCAAATTTATGGTATTCCATAATTAAACCGAAACATTTCCTACTCATATGCGTGCTAGCGCGTCAGAGCCAGGAAATTTATTATTTACAATAAAGAATCATATTGGTACCCGATCAATATCTTTACAATATCATTAACCAATTAATGATTATTGTATAGTAGTAATAGCCATCATCATCAAGTAACCACTATGTGTGTGACCTCCTAGGTTTACTGTGAACTGGACATGGGTGGATATGAACTCCTCCATATCTCTTTGGTATAACTCTTTATAACCGAAGTTTCCAATGATTATGCGCAACCTCTAGCAAGATACAACAACTCCCAGACACTAATGAATCCATATAGTTGTACATTCATGTAGTAAAGTTCCTCTGCTATCGACTCCCGATCGAGTGTGGGTCATGGAATTATTAAACCCCTAATTTAATCATAGGAACAGGGTCTCGAATCATATAAGGGAATCATGTATCCGAAAACACCTTTCTGAAAACACGTACTTTGGCCAGAGATTTCATTTCCCATGTATGACATCCCCGCCTAGAATCTCAAGCTCAACCATCTGAGCCAGCAGATTCCGTCTTAGTCATTACCTGTCCTCATACTCCTAAACACATTGCCAGCAAGCTTTTTTCACCAGACATGTTTAGCCTAGTGCGATATACACAAGTGAATGATGTGCCTTAATGCGGAGGGCAGCCGTGATACCTTAGGTCAAAGGAATAGTGGTACACTAGTACGGCTATGTGACGTATCATTAACTGTGGATAATCACCCATGTGATTTGTTACGTTTGTTCACGTTCAGTAATACGTTTTCCAACATATTACCCATGTTTATGCTCTTATGACATGAGACTCATCACTCAACTATTAGCATCAAATACTAATCTTTGACAACATCAAACATGCCAGTCATGCAATGTCATACTCCCATATATAATATCTCAACCAGAAACTAATGCAGATGTATTTAAATCAGATTCTGTACTCATATCTACAACTCCTTGCAGATGGAGTCTTGACGTCATAATACATCACGGGATCTCATTCTGCATTTTATATATAATATTTATATATATATACAACTGAATATGCAAAATGATATAATTGTCATTTTATTAATCGTAAACTAATTTACAATTAATTACAAAGTTATATATACATAAGGATGATATCTTTAAACCGTATGATACGATTGGTTCTAGGGCATATTTTTAACAAACTCCCACTTGCACTAGAGCTAATCACTGTGGTAACTAATACCCATCCTTTTTAGGTGGTAATCCAGTTGCTGCTGTGTCATCGGCTTAGTCAAAGGGTCCACCATGTGATTCGTCAAATTTGGTCATATTTAATAATACGTTTCCAACATATTACCCATGTTTATGCTCTTGTGACATTAGACTCGTCACCCAACTATTAGCATCAAATACTAATCCTTGGTAGCATCAAATATGCCAGTCATACAATGTCATACTCCTATATAGCAATACCTCAATCGGAAACTAATTCAGATGTATTTAAATCAAACTTCGTACTCACATCTACAACTCCTTGTAGATAGAGTCCTGATGTTATAATACATCACGGGATCTCATTTTACATTTTATATATAATATTTATATATATACGCAACTGAATATGAAAATGATATAAATGCTATTTTATTAATCATAAACTAATTTACAATTAATTATAAAATTATATATACATAAGGATGATATCCTTAAATCATATGACACGATTGGTTTTAGGGCATATCTCCAACAAGAAGTTTCTAACTTATTGGGATTGCTTGACCAATAATTGTTTAATGAGGTCTTTTGAGTTTGATAAGAATATGATCACCCACGAAAACCTGTAATTATATTATAGTTTTTTCATCAAAGGAGTGTGTGATATAATTAAGGTAGTGAGAGAACTATTTTGTTTAAAGTTCAAAACTGAATAGATTGAAATATAAATATACGATTAATACATTTTGATGTATTTAATTTTTCTGCAGATATTCAAAATTTGAATCTCTTTTCAAGTGAAAGAATGCTTAACCCTCTTCTTCAAATACTTGACACTCATAGGCTTACCAAATTTAACTTCAAGGTTTAATATCGGAATCTCAGAATTGTTATGGATTCTGAAAAGATTGGCTATGTTTTTTAGAGGCCTACGCCCAAGTCACTTTTAAATGAGGCTTTACTAGAGGAGATTGAGACCTTCCAAAAATGAAAGGACTATAATATTGAGATAAGATTGTATATGTCGGCATCCATGAGTGATGATTTACAAACTCAACATGAGGGCCTACAGGTAGCCTTAGCAGTCTATCTTTCTTTGGTTGAGATGTTCAGGAAGAGTTCTAGCTACAGGTGGTGCGAGTTATATATTACTTTGTTTGATACGAGGCTTTATTCGAGAGTAACTCTAGAGTCTCATCTTATAAAGATGATAAACCTCATAGGACAATTGGAGTCATTTGAGTTTTTTATAGACTTTGGGTTACAGACGGATTTGATCTTTTAGTCACTCCCGTCTAGCTTTGACCAATTTGTTACCAATTATCACATGAACAAACTAGAACATATTCTTCCTGAACTTAAGAAAGAAACTTATGAAAGAAATTGTTTCATTTCATAAGGGAGTTTTTAAGGGAAAATGGAAGGAGACAATTCTTACTACAAAGTCTTATGGTAAGACGTCTAAAAGGAAGAGCAAGAAGTCATCTAAGGTTGGACCCAAGGGAAGAGTCTCCAAGAACAAGAAAAAGAAAGGTAAAGGCAAACAAGTTGCCAATAGCCAAGCAAATGATGAATGTCATCACTGTAAGAAGTTCGGGCATTGGAAGAAGAACTATCCTCTTTACGTGGAAAGCGTGAGATAGAAGAAAAGACAATGTACGCTTTCTTGTCATGTTATTGAAACTGAATTAAGTGTTACTTCGGATTCAAATAGCTAGATAATTGATTCAGCTACCACTTCTTATATTTGTATGACGTTATAAAACTTTCACAATAAACAGTTACTAGAAAAGGGTACAATGATGCTGAAGATGGCAAATGGAGTAATAGTTGCTGCCACTTGCTCAGGGATGTGTAGAATTGTTATGTCTTCTGGTTATATTTTTGTATTGTATAAGACAATGTATTTTTATAGAGCTAATAGAAACATTTTGTCTGTCAATCAATTGTGTAAACAGGGTTACACTTTTATGTTTAATGAATGTAAATGTTTGATTTATTTGCGAAATAAATTAATTGGCACTAGCTTGAATATAAATGGTTTATATGTCCTTTAGACTATTGAAATTAACATGACGGATTCTATTGATAAGAAAAGGTCTAGAAATAAACCTAATTCAAAACTTATATGGCATCATATATTAGGTCATATTGAAGACAAAAGGATTATGAAGATGGGTAATGATGGACTGATAAGTCCATTAGGTTTTAAACCCTACCACTCTTGTGAATTCTGTCTTTAGGGAAAGATGACCAAATCACCCTTATTGAACAAAGAAAAAGAGCCAATGAAGTTCTTGAATTGATACATAGTGATGTATGTGGTATATTTAGTAAAATGGCTAGAGATAGTTTCTCATACTTCATAACCTTTATCCATGATCATTCACGGTATGGTAATGTGTACGTATTGAAGTATAAATATGAATCTTTTAAAAAGTTTAAAGAACTCAAAACGAAAGTAGAGAAACAAATTGAAAAAAGTATTAAGATTCTATAATCTGGTCGTGGAGGTGAATACTTAAGTACTGAGTTTCTAGAATTTCTTAAAGATAATAGTATACTATCTTAGCTTACAACTCTATATACACCGTAGCATAATGGTATATCGAAAAAGAGGAATTATACTTTATTGGATATGGTATGACCCATGATGAGCTTTATAGACTTACCTACATATTTTTAGGGATATGTCATAAATATCACAATTTACATCTTGAACAGGACTCCATCCAAAGTTGTTCCTAAGACATCATATGAGATATGGTATAGGAAGCTTCCAAGCTTCAATTATATGAAGTCTTGGAGATGTCTAACTTATATTAAATTAGTTGACACTAAGAAGCTAGATGCTAAGTTTGAAAAATGTCGATTCACTAGATATCTTAAAGATAGTTTATGATATTATTTCTACTTTCATGTTGATCAAAAGATATGTAGGTAAGTCTGTAAAGAACCTTAAGAATCAGTTCATTGAGGATAGTAATGTAGGCAGAAGATTGAGCTTTCAGAGAAGTCTGGAAAGCTTGATGATGATCAACCTCAGATGGATGAGCCTGTTGATATGGATGAATAAGTTCATGTTGATAAACTAGTTCGATCTGATCTTTAGTGGTCTATAGAATGAACTCTTCGTAGATCTATTAGGATATCACACCCTCCTCAAAGACATTATTTCTTTTCTGAAAGTGATTATGAATCATTTATGATAGGAGAAGATATGCAGAGGGAAAATCCTAAAATTTTTGAAGAGGCGATATTAGATATCTATTCTAGAAGATAGTTGGATGCCATGAAATTCGAAATGGAATCCATGTATGCTAATTAGGTGTGGTCGCTTGTTAATCTACCAAAAAGAATTGTTCCTATCGGTTGTAAATGAGTTTACAAACGAAAAATTAGAAAGGATGGAAAGTGGAGACTTTTAAAGCTAGGTTAGTGGCAAAGGGTTATAATTAGAAATAAAGTATTGATTTTAATGAAACCTTTTTGTCTATAGCTATGCTGAAATCCATTCGGATATTACTTACTATTGAGGCTTATTATGACTATGAGATATGGCAGATAGGTGTAAAGACAACCAGTTGGGTTGTTGCCTCTATTAATAGTTATAAGTTTTGTAGTTGCATAGATTCATTTATGGATTAAAGTAAGTTTCTAGAAGTTGAAACATACGATTTGATGATGCAGTCAAATTATTTAGCTTCATTAAGAATATTGATGAACCGTGTGTCTACAAAAAAGAAAATAACAATACCATTACATTCTTTGTATTATATGTAGATAACATACTACTCATTGGAAATGATGTGGGTATGTTATTTGAGACTAAATTGTGGTTATTTAATGTTTTCTCCATGAAAAACTTGGGAGAAACTGTAACACTCGAGCTTTCTTTTGTAGAACTCATAGCTATGATTATAAATATACTTGTTAAAGTATTAAGTGTTAAAATTTTGAGAAGTAATATAAAGTAAATCTGTAAGGGAAGAATTTGAATTTCATTATTAGCAAGGTTATTTTTGAAATTTTAGTTTATGGATAAATATATACATATGTAATTAAGTGGGCTAGTATTATATATACATAATTTGGGCTCAATTTAATTAAATTAAGCCCAAGCTCAAGCTTATGTATGTATATATATATATATATATACACTAAAATAGGCCAAAGCCCAAGCCGAAGTATAAATATATATATATATATATATATAACAAAGTAAAATAAATAAATAAATAAATAAAATATTAAGCTTTTTCTTAAATTCTCTATAAAATCCTAGCCATCCATTTGCTTTAATTCTAGCCATCCACTTGTCAAAATTCTAAGCATGTTTTGTAAAATGGATAAAGATAAACATAAAAGCTAAGTTAGTGGAAAATGTAGTGGCTAAATGTGGTCTATTGGATTTGGTTAAAACCATCCTAGCTATCAATGTATTTTATTAATTAAATTAATTAATATTTGGTGTTAGTTAGTGAAAAATGTGATGGAGAAAGGATGTCCATTGGATTTGACTGAAGTAATCTAAGCCATTCATGTGTTTTAAGAAAATTAGAATTAATTAACATTTAATGAAAATTAGGTGGAAAAATGAGAGCCATTGGATTTGATTGAAGTAATCCTAACCCTCCATGTGTTTGATGAGTAAAATGTTAGTTTTTAACTTTTCAAAATTGAAATGTAAAACAAGGTCAACGTAGGAGACAAAAATTGAGAAGAAAAGAAAGGAAAGAAAGAAAGGAAGAGAAAGGAGAAAAAAAAAAGGTGAATTGGTGAGTTGAAATTAATTTTAATTAGTGTTTTATTATCTTAGTGTAGTAAGCTTACTTTAATTAGTATTATTATTTTGGTGTAGTAAGTTAGTGAATTGTTAAGGTTATGTGAATTGTTAAGGCTATTGTAGTAGATTTTATACTTTCATGTTATATAGGAAAATTGAAAATGAAAACTATTATTATTATATTGTTATGATGGTGGAAATTTATTGTTATGATTATGGTAATGTGTAAATTGGTGAAAGCTTAATCATCATGGGGTTATAATGATAGAAATTGATAGGAATGTTGTTATCATATGATTGTAATATGTAAATTGGTGAAAGTTTATTTATCATGTTGTGATAATGGTGAAATTGGTAGAAATTAGAACATATGTATGTGTCATGGAATTAAAGTAGGAATTAAAGAACAAATTCATGTTTTAATACCAAATTGTAGTAGGAAATTAGTTATGGTTAAATTAATGTTATTAGTACTAAATTGTAGTAGGAATTAGAGAGGGATAAAATTGATATTATTAATGATTAATTGAAATGAGTAAATTGGAAAGGGTATGGTATAATATTAAATTAAAGTATAGAAATTGGAAATAGAATTGTGTTAATGTTATATCGTATTTTAAATAAGAGATTTTTATTGTGTTAATTGGTGGGAATTTAATGGAAATGTAGTAACAAATATATATATATATATATATTAATGTTAGTTGTGGATTTAGAATGGTGACTTGTTGAAATGGAATTAAATCTCGGTGATTTCGGTAGGTCGAGTTTGTTTGTAAAAATAATTGGGAGTACTCGGAATTGATAATGTGGGTGTTGTCAAAAATTGAATTGGCGAAAAACGGCAACATTTGATGATTTTATAAATTTTACACCGAATGTGTTTTTTCAAAAAATTGTTATAATATGCATATATGTATATATATATGTATATATGTATAAGCATATATGAAATGATGTTATAGCATAAATATGGCAATAAGTCTATTTTAGAAAATTCATGTAGTGTTAGAGTTTGGAAAGGTGAATGTCGTAGGAAGGTAGCGATGAGTATAAAACATGAAATTGAAATAGATCGTGTTAATTTGTTTTAAGTACGCAACATTAAGATACAAACATACTCGGCAAGAACGAAAACAAAAGTATGTAGATCATGCATGCATTTTATTGTTTTTGAAATTGTGTGATACTCGATGTTGTGTGAAATGTGTATATTAATGCTTCGATATGCTAACATGAATTTTATGAACTTAAATATTGTACACTGATATCGTACGTAGGAATTGATTATGAAATGTTGTCGATGTGTGAAAATTTAAATAAAATACATTTTTATGACTTAGTCATTAGTTATGTTATTTTGACCTAGCCGGATCTCATGTTAAAAACGAGACTTGCAGGCTAGTAAGAATTTTGTTTAGCACGTCATGCGCGCTTCTGTTATATAAAAATTTGAATGACCGCTGTATGCAGAACAGGTGATCATGTTATGAATTCGGGTCACCATAGGTGCAGGTGACACTAATTGACTAAGCCGTTCTAATATTGTTTATGTTATGAATAAAGTATATGTGGTTGGAAAAGTTTGAAATTGCTTTGGTTATTTATATTGTCGTACTGTTATATTGTGTTATGCATCAATTGTTTAAAACATTTACCTTCTATACTGCATCGACATATAAAACTAGCATGATTTGTTTACTAAGGTTATATCTCACCCTTTATTGAAAAATTTATTTTTCAGATAATAGCACATAAGGATGACCAAGTATGCAAGTGAGGGTACTAGACGTATTTGAAGTTTTTGGATATATGTGATTATAGGTTAGCTAAGTAATATGTATAGATTGTAAGCTAGTATGAATATTTTGGATATGTAGTTAATAAGCTATTTGTATTACAAGGAGTTGTAATGTATGTATAAAAAAAATAATAAATTGTTAACTATAACTGTTTAAGTTTTGTGTAATAAAAGAATAACATTGTATATAGTATACGTGAGTATGTATTTGTAGTTAATATAAAATAAGTGTGACAGAAACGACCTTTATTTTGGGTATTTGCCTCTATAAAGATAGAGTAAAATGAATGATAGGTCTTTTTCAGAGTTTGTACATTGATAAAGTACTGAAGAAGTTTAATATGGATAGCTTTAAGAGGGTTTTCTTTCCTTGAAGTCATGGTGTACATCTCTCGAGAGAGATATGATCTAAGACTGAAACTGAGCGCTTGTGTATATAGAAGATTTCTTATACTTTGGCAATAGGTAGTCTTATGTATGTTATGCTATGTACTAGACATAATATAATATATGCTGTAAGTGTTACGAGTAGATATCGGGCAAATCTAAGAGAAGAACATGGGACTGCGGTCAAAAGGATCGTTAAGTACTTGAGAAGAACAAAGGATTTAGTGTTAACCTACAGCGAGATGAGTTAAAACTTGAGAGTTATACTGATTCTAATTTCTAATCAGATATGGATGTAGAAAGTTTATTTCTACATTTGTCTTTATATGTAATGAAGGTACTGTTTGTTGGAAGAGTTCCAAATAGACTACCATAGTTGACTCCACTATAAAAGTTGAGTATGTCGTTACTTCAGAAGCTGTGAAAAAGGCTGTTTGAATCCGTAAGTTCATGATAGAACTCAGAGTGGTTCCTTCCATAGTTGACCCAAGAGCTTTATAGTATGACAATAATGGAGCTATAGGCTATAGCTCAGGCTAAGAAATCGAGGTCTCACTAAAAGTCTAAACATATTTAAAGAAAATATCATTTGTGAACAGAACAATGACTGCAAGTAGGCTCTGTTTCCATGTGCAGCAAAAGTGCAAAGCACGAAATGATTTTTCGGGCGCACAATCGCTGTAGAGGAGCCATGGTTATCATGATAAACCTGTAGAACAGACTCGCTAACGATCTATATTTGCATACATACATGTTACAGTCTATAAAACTTACTCTGTTTTGTAAACAAAAACAAAGAAAAAACCAACCTTTGTCTTAGCAATCTGAACTAGCAACAACCTTGCTTCCTTAGGTGTCCATACACATCGGTGTTGAGGATGCTAGTTCCGGCTTGATTGGGATCTTTGAGCTTCGGTTTAAGCTTCACAAAGCTTACCAATCTTTTTCTCTCTCTAGCCTTTCTCTTCCTCTCTCTTCTGGTTTCTGCCTTGGTTCACAACCAAAATGCTGCACCTATCTTTGTTTTACCAAGCTTCGGTTAGTTGAAGAAGAGAAAAAGGTTTATGTTTCAAAAACACAGAAAAACAAACAAAAGAAAATAGAGAAAGAAAAAGAAACTTAATTTCTTACTTACCCGTATTCTGTGTGTATGTTTATATTTATGTATATGTAAGCTTAACCCTTAAGCTTTGTTTTTCAAACAAATCCTTCCACCAACTCCACAATTTCATAAATATCAAAATTCAATTAATGCAATAGTGAGTCATTGCTAATTTAGGTTGGCAGAATGCATATCTATTATCATATACATGCATTCCTTTAATACATATATATACATACATTAATGCATTAATACAT
>JAXCLQ010039864.1:0-22419 GCA_035584115.1 Cedrela odorata | reverse complement strand
ATCAATTTATAACATGTTGGATCTCACATGAAAATTATGCCCAAATATGACATATTTCTAACTAACCTATATTTAAATGACATGTAACTCAATTAAAACTTATTCTAAATAAGAGAAACAAATGACTATTAATGATAATTTTATTTACAAATTTGTTATTACCAAACTCTCATAGAACATGTTTGGTATGCCTTTTAGCGAATTTGGAATAAATTTGAAAAAATAAATTAAAACCCATAACGAATATGAGATGGATACGAGTACGGATAGATATCCGTGGATATCTGCAGTGGGTATTCGAAAATATATAATTTTAAAATTTTAAAAATTAAAAATATTAAAACGACATTGTTTTAATGTTAATATTAAAAAAAAAATCTAAAACGATAATTTTTTTAATGTTATAATAAAAAATATTTTTCATTTTATTTTTTAATTTACATAATTATTCTTAATATAAAAAAAGTGAGTCAAAATATTAAAATAATTTAATTAAGTAAGTTATATTTTGAATTAATTATGCATGTATTTGTAAAATAATTATGTATTTTTTTATAAAATTATTGTTATTAATTTTATTTTTTATTATATATACTTAATATTTTATGTGAGTGATATATTTTATTTTGAATTAATGTTAAAAATTTATCATTTTAATGTCAAAAATTTTATTAAAAATTTACTAAAAATCTATGAATATTTGTATGGGTTTGATAAATGTTAAATGTTGGTTAAGCAAGTTTGGTAATAAAATGTTAAATCTATTACAAATTTAATACAGATTTAGTATTAAATTTTTTTAGGAATGTGAATATGAGTTTAAAAATATTTATAGCAAATTCGATCGGTTGTGATTCCTACACATACTTACCAAAATTTCCATTCAAACCATAATCTAATGCACCCAATACCCACTTTCACGTCCAAGATTTATCAAAACGTGTGAGAAGAGATTGAAATTGAGAATGAAACAGACAGTTTCCCAAAATTTTCCACGCCCAAGAGTTCACACAGACTCAACAAAAAGTTTCCAAGCATTTACAACAATACCACAAAAAGAGATGCCCCTAATTGACCAAACTCTTGCTTAAAAACCACAACATAGAATAAACAAGCAGCCCACTATTCTCACTTCCACGAAACTTACATTAAAATTTGACAAAATTTCATCTAAATTTAGTCAGCCAAGTAAAAGAGAAATGGGAATTATGGTCAAGGCCCCAAGTTTTTACGTTTTCCTAAATAAGGACATAGCTTGCCTATTCATATTAAATAGATCTTTGATCTTGACTTAAATGAAATGACCAAATTGTCTTTATAAAATTGAAGTTTGTTAAACACTAAAGTAGATATTTTAGTCATTTTGATTGAGATTGGGAACTTTTTTGACATAAATGAACAACATTTAATTTTACTTGAGAAAAGTTAAAATTTAGAGACTTAGATGATAAAATCCCAAAGAACTTTTTTATTTTGAATATTTATATGTTAAAGTTAAATTATTTCTTGTATGTATTAAAATGAACATTTTTTAAAATATAAATATCCTAAACTCTTATTTATATCTATCAAGACTCGTGTATTATATTTATATATTTTTAAATATTAAATATTAGATCAAATATTTATTAAAATTCTTAGTTATACTAAGTCATATATCTATCGAATACTTTTATTTATATCAAATTCTATTGTATCACGGCCCAAATGTTTATTATAATCCTTGTATTAATTGTCTATCTCTAATGCTACAAAGAAACTAATGAACATCATTTAAATAATCTTTGAAGGCAAGCCAAAATAGCTTCTAAAATTCAAGTTAGAACATCACTTAAATACTCTTCGAAGGCAAGCCAAAATAGCTTCTAAAATTCAAGTTATCACCCAACAAAGGGCAAATTTCGAGCTATCAAAATAGTGTTCCAAAGCATATTCTTGTTTCAATGAAGTAAGTGGGCTTGTTTTGGACTACTCAACCCATAAACTCAAAAAAAGAATTGTCAACAATGGGCATGGGATAGTTGTTCAGATCCCAATTCACATCACTTTCACCATAGCAAATATCTAAATCCATGATTGCACAAGTAGCCAATATAAAATTTGACAAACTTGATCAAAAACAAGATTAATTCTAATGGTTCCAAGAAGTTTCTCTATTGCAAAGTATTACACGTTTCTGTCATCTTCCACCATTAACTTACACCTAACCAAGCTTTTCTTCTAATAATTTTATGCCCTTAAAAAGCTATGCCTTAGTGGCTCAATGAGGCTTAGTTATCATCATCATTATTATTAACATTAATTTATATTCATATTAAATTTATAATGCCAATGTTAGATGATTTTTGGGTAGATATTATAAAATGGATTATTACATCTACCTAATGCAATGTATTCGGGGTAATCCAAAACAACTTCTTGATGTTATAACTACAATTAGATATTTAGGTTATCAATTTATAACATGTTGGATTTCACATGAGAATTATGCCCAAATACGACATATTTCTAACTAAATTATGTTTAAACATGACATGTAACTCAATTAAAACTTACTCTAAAGAAGGGAAACAAAAGACTTGACCAAAATTTCCTTTCAAACCATAATCTAATGCACCCAATACCCTACTTTCACGTCCAAGATTTATCAAAACGTGCGGGAAGAGATTGAAATTGAGAATGAAACAGAGTTTCCCAATATTTTCCATGCTCAAAAGTTCAAAAAGACTCAATAAAAAGTTTCCTAGCATTTACAACAATACCACAAAAAGAGAAGCCCCTAATTGACCAAACTCCCTTTTGCTTAAGAACCACTACTTAAAATAATAAAGCAGCCCACAATTCTCACTTCCAAGAAACTTACGTTAAAATTTGACATAATTTCATCTAAATTTAGTCAGCCAAGTAAAAGAGAAATGGGAATTATGGTCAAGTCCGCAAGTTTTAATGTTTTCTTAAATAAGGACAAAGCTTGTCAATTTATATTAAATAGGTCTTTGACCTCGACTTTAATGAAATGACCAAATTGTCTTTATAAGATTGAAGTTTGTTAAACACTAAAAAAGATATTTTGGTCATTTTGATTGAGATTGGGAACTTTTTTGACATAAATGAAAAAATATATTTTTACTTGAGAAAAGTTAAAATGTAGGGACTTAGATGATAAAATCTCAAAGACCGGCAGATTCTTGGCAACTCCCACGTAAATCCAAGAATAAAGAGAGAAGAAAAAGGAGCCTAATTCACTCCCACAACGCAGGGCAACAGAAATTTCCTCTTTGAATAAACGGAAAGTGACCATTTCTTCTTCATGCATTTTCCATGCAGCAGCCGCCTTACAAGAGTTTCCCTGGAAAGCCGACTGCTTTGATGTATTCAAAGCAAAGACTAAATCACACTCCTTTATAAATTGAACTCCCTTCAATCTCCTTTCCCCACAACTAATCCATGTAAATCATCTCTTCCTTCTTTGCTTACAAAGAACATCAGCAATTTTTACACACTATTGTTTTCAATTTATTGTAGGAGAGAATTAACACAATTGTTTTATGGTTTTCGACGATTTATACTGCCTCATCACAATGGAGATGTCATCAGCAAAAAAGAGCCAGCATCCCTTACAATTCTTTGTATTCATTAATGTCCTATTGTTTCGTAAATTTCTAACATGGGCCAAAGGAGTCAGCAGTTTTTTCTTAAGATTTTGGTTTGTTTTCCTATCCCACCTCGAGTCTGCCAAGTCAGGGAATTGGGATGAGAAGAGCCAGAATTTTGAGTTGTACAGCAAACAAAGACAATCTAGCTTCAGTGAAAAGAAAGATGACGGGAGCATCTCCAGGGAAGAAGTGGAGATGGTGATGGAAAGATTGACACTTTTTTGCAGCCCAGAAGGTGAGGAGCTTCCGCAGCGGTTGGATTCCAGTGAGCTTTCACGGCTGTTTGAAGAGAAGGAGCCAAGCTTGGAGGAGGTGAAGGAAACTTTTGATGTGTTTGATCAGAACAAAGATGGTTTTATTGATGCTGTGGAGTTGCAGAGAGTTCTCTGTATTTTGGGCTTGAAAGAGGGATTGGAGATAGAGAACTGCACGAAAATGATCAAAACATTTGATGAAAATGGAGATGGAAGGATAGATTTTAAGGAATTTGTAAAATTTATGGAGAACAGCTTTGTTGAATCATAATTCATTTTTGAAAACTAAATAAAAAAGAATTTGACGTTCAACATATTCTTTTCCAATTTCAAATTTTCTTTTTTATTTTTTCCCTTGGTAGAAGCAATATGAATTTCTATGTAACTTCAATTAGATTCCCTACAATTCAGAAGTAATTCCACATGAATAGCACTTCCAACTCTTTCAGACCAAAAAACGCAAAAGGACTCCATAGCATGACAATCTTTAGACCCTTTTCATGTATGCTCTTCTAATTGCTAAGATCATAAAAAGGAGAGAAAAAGGAAAAAATTATTGAAGTTCTGGTAAGAATTACGGCCATTTCATTGATATTTGACAAAACAAATGTACAGAGGTTATTTATCCTAGCTGCTGAAGCAGGGACATTTCTCTCAACTCGGGCAAAACTTTTGGTCAAACTTTGATTCTCGACTTGAGAGATTGATATCGCTGCCTTTTTTTTAACGCCAAAATGTATCATCATTTCCACTAGCATCATTTGCACTTACCTCGAGCTGTGGTTGTAGCACTTTAGTCAGGGTGATTCAGGTACATACAGCTTACGCTGGAAGTCTTAAGAACAGAAACGAAGCATCATCCTCTGCATAGCATGTTCCTGAACAAAACGATAGTTGATTTAGAAGAAAAAAAACCTTGGATCCCATTTCTCGAGTATCTCAATATCATAAAAAAGAGGTTATCCATCGAGCTACTTTCACGATATCATGGTGGCATGGATCTCCAACAAATTACCTATAGAAGTTAACTCGGTGCCAGTAAGCTTTTCTTTGTAACATTCAATCTTTTACCATATGACAGAAATACTCATCAAAGCTTCACCAATAATCTGCACAAGAGCAGCACCCATCTTGAAAATGATGGAAACGGTTGGCATCTCTAACAATTATATTCCTTTTTGTAAGCTTCGAAATAAGTTTAACAGCAGAATGGCAGTCATCGCACATTCTAAGATTCTTAATTACATAGATAGGTGCTTCTGGAGGCATTTTCATAAGGCCATATGCTATGGCCAACTTCTCACTATGATAGCTAAGATAGTCTTCTTTCTGCTCGTCCTCCACGTCATGAAGTACAGCAGTAACATCCGGTACATAACCCAATGGCTTAATCTTAGCTAACAGTTCTCTTACCTTCTCATATATCTGACTAGACTCTGGGTGATTACTGGACTCAGATACAAAAACATGGATAATATTCCTTATCTCAATCCAACTCGATCCAGGTTCTTTCTTAATGTTCCTTACCTTCATCAACTTTCGAATCTTCGACACTCCATCCCATCTTTTTTCCTTAGCATAAATATTAGACAGCAATGTATATGTTCCCACATCATTAGGGTCCATCTCTAAGATAAATTCTGCAATCCGCCTTCCAAATCCATAGTCTTGATGGACACGAGAAGCATTGAGCAAAGTACGCCACGCAACAATATCCCATTTGACTGGTGTAGCCCTCATAAAACTCTCAGCCTCATCAAGTAGACCGGCCTTGCTCAGAAGTCCAACAATACATGTATAGTGCTCCAGACCAGGTTTGATACTTATATGTTTCATAAGTCGGTCCAAATAGTAGAAACCCGCTTGCACTAGACCTAAATGAACACAAGCAGAAAGAACCCCAACAAAAGTTACATGGTTAGGACATTCTTCTGCAGCCAACATGTCTTGAAACATAGTCAGAGCTTCCCTACCAAGTCCGTGATGTGAATACCCACATATCATTACATTCCAAGTAATGGTGTCTCGATATATCATACCAGAGAATACTTTATGAGCTGCTTCAATGTTGCCGCCCTTTGCATACATATTGATCAAAGCATTTCCAACAATAACATGCTCCTTAAAACCAGACTTTTCTGTTCGTGCATGTAAGAGATCTCCATGTCTTAGTGCAGACAATGCCGCAGCAGAGTTGAGCAAGACAGCAAAAGTAAACTCATTGGGAGGAATTTCTTCAGCTTCCATTCTAGAAAAAAAGTTCAATGCTTCCTCATAGTACCCATTTTGGAAGAACGCAGCAATTGTTGCTGTCCATAAGACCACATTTCGAGTTTTCAAACCATTAAAAACCTTCTTAGCATTTGAAATCTTCCCACATTTTCCATACATGTTAATCATCGAGCTTGTAATAAAGACATCAGGCTGAACATCACTCTTCAACATCTGACCATGAACTTGCAAACCTAATTTAAAATCTTTAAGACCAGCACAAAGCCTGAAAGCATTAACGTAAGTATCGCTATCCCACCTCATGCACGCACTCATCATCTTACCCAAAACCTCAATCCCTTCCGCGAAACACTCATGTTCTATAAGTCCATTTAAAACTGAATTATACTCAAAAACATCATATCCAGGCAATGAATTTAACAGCCGCATGGTCATTTCCACATCTAAACACTTTGCGTACAAATCTACTAGCGCATTCCTAACATACTGATAAAACACCAATCCATACTTCAACACATAACCATGACACTGCAAACCCTCTTCAACTCTTTCACTTCTCGAACAAGATGAAAGAACAATGGAAAATATATACTCATTTGGTCTCAAATTATCCCCAGAAACCATATTCTTAACCAGTGTAAGATTTTCCAACACCAACCCATTTTGCAAATACCATGTCATTAACGAACTATAAGAAACCACATTTCTTTGGCGCAAATTATCAAACAAACTTCGAGCAATTGAAATTTGGCCACATTTTGCGTAGAAGTTGATTAAAGAATTTCTTTGAACTATGTTTTCGTGTTTGGAGAATTCACCAGCTATGATCAAATGGGCATGGATTGTTTTGCCCAGTTTTAAGTTGTTTGAATCAGCTGAGACTTTTAAGAGTTTAATGGTGTCTTCAAGAGAGGGAGGAGCTTGATACCGTTTAAAAAGAATTGGCAGCTGCATACGTGCGTGCTGGCGATTAAGGGTGAGCATTGCTTTGTCTTAAATCTCGAAATCCTTGTGCTCATTTAAAGCGTTTGTTCTTACCAGAGCCAATTTATTATAGTCTTTGTTCTAAATTGCCTTTTTCCCTCACTCATTAATAGAATAAAACGGCATCGGAGTTTCTTATAAGCAAACGACGTCGTTTAGATAGTCTTCCTAGTTCTTCGTCTGTTCTCGCGAAACCATAGCTCGATCAAATCCGAAGCAGAGAACTCCATTTCAGGTAAGCCACAGAATGAATTTGCAGTCGATGTCCCGCAATTTTTAGTTTTTATTTTTTCCTGAAAATCAAATTTCGAAAACTTACGTTACTTAGAATCCGGGATGACTTATCTTGTTGATAAAATTTAGTCCAAGCCCGCCATATGTTTGACTAAAGTACTCAACGAATTTCATATGTATCAGTTGGTAGATTTTAGTTATAACTTTTGACTTTTTGTTTCTTTTATTTTTTGGTTAGATTTGAGCGTTATTGAATGATGATACAACAACAAGGAAGAACGCTGGGGCTTCCGTTGATGAATCTTGTGAGATTAAACAAAACACCCATTTTGCGGCAACTACATTTGGAGGAAAAACTGCTTCGTACATCGACTGATAATTGGTGCATCATTAATGATGGTGCAGATACGCCTACCATTGTTATGGGGATCTCTGGGTAAGTATGTTTAAGGTAAGTTTGGAAGTGTTTTCATTGGAAGTGCTTTTGAGTTGGTGCTTTCTTTCAGAGCTCCTAAAAGCCAATCTTTTTGAAAAAAAAAAAAAAAACTCTAGTCTTTCTATTTCTGTTATTGATTGCAAAATGGTATATCAAGTGCTTATCTAGAAAAAAAAGTCAAAGTTCTTTCTTGATCCTATAAAACCTTTCAGCTATTTCAGTCAAATACTATGAAATAGGAAGCTACAAATTCTGATTTTGTTGAGAGAATGATATGGACTATATTGCAACCTTGCTTGTGATATGCTTTCTGAGAAATATTTAATTTTGAATGGAGGCTCTTCTGCACAGGAAACCTTCAGAACTTCTTGAAATTGGGTCTGTGTTGCGAGATCAGGTTCCTGTCATTAGAAGGTTCTCCGGGGGTGGCACAGTTATTGTCGATAAGGAGACTGTTTTTGTTACTTTAATATGCAACAAGGATGATGTTCCTGGTGTACAACCATATCCTCGTTCCATCATGTCTTGGAGTGGACTTTTGTATGATCATGTGTTCAAAGGGATTGGTGATTTCCAACTACATGAGAATGGTACTTAGCCTCAGCTTTGCTTGACATCCTTGTACCTATTAGTTTATATGTATTTGTTGAGAGCTTATAGAAATAACAATTCCTACTGAAGCCTGTTTGGACAGTTACAAAGATTCACCTCTATTCACTTGGAAAATTTTGGGAAAAAAGTAAAGAAATTGAATGTGAAATTTATTTTGTGGGTTCAGTGATCTTCTTGCAGCTCTAAGTTAATTACGTAGAGGTGCCTATGGATGTGTGTTATGTTATTTATAAGATGATTGTTATTTTGATTTGATTATTGATGGAGATGTCTGTGTGTTCTTCCCCATTCAAATAAAAAATTGCAAGAAACACTTCCAGTAATATTCCACCAATGGTGCACCTGTATGATTTTCTGTGTTGCTATTTCTAGATTCCAGGTAGTTGTCCTTTCTTATTAAGTACTGCTGTTTCGCACTCAATCACAAATGTGCAAACAGTTTATGTATGTGATTTGCTTTATTGATTAAGAAGATTTCTAAGACTTTCCAATTAAAGATATTATGTTTTTGTACTTTATAACTTGTTGGAATCTGCCATCAGATTATGTGTTTGGTGATCGCAAGTTTGGTGGAAATGCACAATCTATAACTAAAAATCGATGGATACACCACACCTCTTTTTTATGGGATTATGCAGTGGGGAACATGGCCTACCTGAAGCAACCTGCACGGGCTCCTAAGTATAGAATGGTAAGCTTTTCTTTTTTTATCTTTTTAGTATATTTTGCATTATTTTTCTCAATCCAAGCTTCATTTTCTTGCAGTACTATGTAACCCCGAAAATAGTGTTCTAATTAATTGGTTGTTGCCTTAATAAATGTTTCATTTCTGCTGTTGTTGCTAATCTGACAACTTAAAAATGGTTAGAGATGAGATAGAGAACAATGTAAAATCAGGGGAAAGTTATTTTGTGTGCCCTGTATCTACCATAGTACCATCAAATATACACTCAATGAACAAGATCACCTGCATCATGACCTCTTCAGATTGCAGTTCGTAGTTTCTTTTTGCAAATGCTTGGATGCATAAACATAAGTACATAACTTGTTTAGTTTATTCCTAATGTGTTTGAAACATAAGTTGCAATACGCTAACGGGGAGATCTTATTTACTTTATTTTTCTTTTGATCTTATAATTGAACAGGAATTGGTATCCCTGTCTATTTAAAACTTGAGGGGAACCAAGTTACAAAATACAGTGCTTTTAGCATTTATCAATGTATTAAGTTTATGTTCATACCTGCTGTACAGGCAAGAGACCACACACAATTTATCTGTAAGATGAAGGAATATTTGCCAAGATCAGTTTTCATAGAGAAAACTATTGAGGCAATTGAAACCTATTTCTCAGTGAAGCATGTAAACTTGGAGGCTGCTGAAGGACCTCGCGGAGCAGAATTTGTTCATTCCACCAGGCTTCTCACCAAGCAAGAACTTGAGGAAGCTTTGGGACCTCAGCGGGAGATTATTGGCGTCAGTGTTTAGTTAAAGATCAAACAGATTTTTTTCCCTAGTTATACTTCAGAATTGGAAGAGGGCTTCTCCCTGGGCCTATAATAATTGCTTATTTCAATCCCCTGATCATTGAAAATTTCTCCGAAATTGGATTTTTCACCATTCTTGCATACCAATTCATGTACTTTTTTTTGTAATTTGATTTCAAACTAAATAATTTTATGTTAATTGAAAAAGTTAAACTAAATAATTCTGATGTGAGAATTGAACGGGATTTGAATCCTAAATCTCTTGATCCACAGCATCTTATTAATTGAACCCATTAATATTCAATTGTCTAGCCTTCGTTTAAGGTATTTTTCTTCATGAATTGCAAAAAGTTTGGCCTTCAAAAGTTCACTTGCATATACTTTACTATTCTTGTTAATTGATTGCATAGCACCTATTTGCACCTAACTTGGCCCCTTGATTTCGCAGAGTTTTCATTATTGATTGACAAGGAAAATAATTGAACCTTAAGAGACTGACCTTAAAAGTTTTTAGACCTATATATATTTGCAGCGATTTCTTAGATAAAACATGAACAGGGAATTCACACATTTAGCCCCCAAAAGACGAGCATGAAAAGTATGATCCAGCATGAATAGAAGAAGAAGATATTTGCATTTGCACGCTTTCAGAACAGAATTTCTGACGTTGTTTGTGACAAAAGACAAACGGGTTCTGATAAATCCAACTGTTATCTGTACACGTGAGGTGCAGAATTTATGAGATATTGCTCAAGAAAAGTAAAGCGCTCACAAGTAAAATATTTGCCTGAATATTGCAGGACCATGAGACAAGTGTGCTTGACAAGTGCCCCTTTGTTTTGTACCCTGTTAACTCACATGTCTTCTTGCCCTATTTGCAACTAACACCTGTTTAATAGTAAGACAGACTCACACCATATCTGTCTCTCTCTCTCTCTCTCTCTCTCTCTCCCCTAATTGAATACACACTTTCTTTGCCTTTGGCACATGAAAAATGACCTAAAATTTTCATTCACTTAGCTAAGGACTCGTTTGGATTGAGATATTGTAACTTTTAATTCACCGTTACAAGTTGTTGACGGATAATTGATAAGCATTAGTTACTATTATTTCAGCACTTCAATTATGTTTAGTGACTAAGAGTAAAGAAATAAAATAGAAATAGTTGAAGATAGAGGAAAGAGAGCTAGTTTCAGAAATGGTTCAGCTTTGGAAATGATGTTTTATAAAACTGAGCATGGTTACAAGGACATAAATTATGATAATGATGATAAGCTAGGACTTATCTAATTCTGAGCTCCCCTAAAGAACTCATCTTTACTTCTAATGATATCTGAGCTAGTCTTTGCACTCGGTATTC
This sequence comes from Cedrela odorata, assembly GCA_035584115.1. Classification (NCBI taxonomy): domain Eukaryota; kingdom Viridiplantae; phylum Streptophyta; class Magnoliopsida; order Sapindales; family Meliaceae; genus Cedrela; species Cedrela odorata. Next base: position 11,166 of record JAXCLQ010039864.1, on the reverse strand, counting down.
TGTTCCAAATCCTTTAACCTGGTTCTGAAACTGTAGTTGTCTTGATAATCAGGTTCAGGCTCCTACTCCAAGAAAATCTATAAATGGTGGTGATATGGTAGTATCTAAATGGCTGGTTGCGGTGTTGTTTTGTGCAACTGATTGTGGTGAAGGTGATGGTTCAGTGATTGAGACTTGAGATGCTGATGGCATTGTGTCTGAAAAAGCAGCAGAGAAGTGATGGTTGCTGCAGCTTGAATGTTGCATTATCATCTGACTATAGGGATTGGAAACTGTGAAGTTTGTGTCATTTTTCATCATATCCCAGTGCATGCTCTTCTGGCTAAAACTGTCATTAGTTTTGCATCCTGCAAACATCACCACTCTCACCAATTTATAAGAAAGAAGAAATTTTAAATACAGTAAAGAGAACTTATATGCGCCACTGCTCACTAAACTGAGAACAAGTAAAACAACTAGTGAATATATATAGCTTTAAATTTTACTTAAAAGGAAGAAGAAGAAGATGTTCTCAAGACAGTAGTCTAATTGTTTTCATCTCTTATAGTCGAAGTAAGGTATCAATAGATCGATTTTGATTTTTTCTCAAGTACCAACCCTAAAGGAGAAATAGAAGGCAGTGGTGAGATTGAATATGATGAAAGCAAGGGAACGAGTGAAGTTTGAAATTACAAGTTATAGCCAGAAGTTGAATTGCACTGGAAAGACCAGACATGGGTGAGAAAAACAATGAAAAATTAAAGTAAATAAAAACGCAGAGAGAAAGCACAAAATCCCAAATGCACAAAGAGCTAAGAATGCAGAATGTAGACATTGGAGAGAACGAAAAGACGAACCAGAAAAGAAATCGAAAATGTTCTGATGATTTCCATGGTGAGAAGGTGGGAGAAAGCTGTTGTTGTTGTTGCTACTGCTGCTTGTTGACCCAAGAAACAAATCTCTACCGTTTACCATCGCTGCTTGTTCACTAGCTGTCATGTTGAAAGATCCATTAGACCCACCAATGGGAGCTGTAAATGGGTTCTGTGAATATGAGTTTGTGAAGCTGACATTGCGGATATTAAGGCTGTTAATATTTGCTTCTGTGTTATAATTGGCTGAAGATTCTGCGAACAGAAAACTCTTGCTCTTATCCTCTAACTTTCTATCAAGAACTTGACTCAGTTTTCTTCTCCTATAAGCACTGGATTGTTCTCTGTATTTCCTAGCCATTATAACATGCCAGTGATTCTTAACAGCATTATCAGTTCTTCCAGGGAAAAGCCTAGCAATCATAGCCCATTTGTTTCCATACACTCTATGAGCTGCCATTAATCTCTCTTCTTCCTCTTCAGTGAAAGCTCTTTTGTTGATCCTTGGATCTAGTTGATTGAACCATCTCAATCTACAACTCTTACCTTCAAACCCAACAGAATAGACAAGATCAAGCACAGCATAATGAAACAAAAAAGTAAATAAGTTGATAAAGTGATGAATTTTTCACCTGATCTTCCTTGTAACTTCTCTGCTATCAAGTTCCAGTTTTGTGGCCCGTAAAGGGCAACAAGTTCCTTGAGTTTAGAATCCTCAGCAGGTCTCCAATGTCCTCTTGAACAAACTTTTGTCTGCCCACCATTCATTTCCTTCACAAAAACTGAATTCTCATCTGGGTTTTCTTCACTGAAGCTGATGCTTTTCCTCACATCTTCCATGGCAACACCACCACCACTATTTTCTTCATTACTGTCACCTGCTGCAATTACCTCACTGTTATAGTTATCTTCCACGCTAAAAGTACACATATGACAACTCTTCTGATCATCAGAAGTATCACAGTAAAAAATATTTTGTGAGGTGAGAACATGATTTCCTGGACAAACATAGAGAGAATCCATGTGTGCAAACATCTCCATTGATGAGTTGGTAGATGCGTTTGCATAGATAGTGTAGTGATTAGTCGTCATGCTATTATTTTCTTGTTGACAGAAGTTGCTGTTGTGGAGCTGTTGCAAAGTCATGTTCTTCAAGGCCAAAAATGGAAAAAAGGAGTGCCCGAACAAAACAAGAAGATGTTTATAGAAAGAGAGAGAGAGAGAGAGAGAGATTGAATTAGGAAAGAAAATAAAAAAAATGTTCAGAGAAACAGAGAAGGAGAGAAGATTAGTAGCAGAAAAAGTGTTCGTCTTCGTTGTAACAGAAACCCACACGATTACTCACATTATCTTCCTGTTGGAGTTTCTTCTACACTCTGACTGAACTTCACCTCTAATTTGACTCTTTCTGTGGAGTGAAACAAGCCATTATACGACTCTACTTTGTGGTGCGTGAACAACAACACATGTTAATCCATTAGGTCATCAACAAAAATTAATTAATGCACCAAATTAATAGCTTTTTTAAGTGTTTGATACTAAAAATGGGGAAAAGATAGTGAAAGATTATTAGAGTTCAATTTTTGGGCATTAAAGACGAGGTGGGATTTCGCAAAGTGTTTAAGAACATGTTTTGTATCAATTTTTGTCATTATTTTTATTTTTAGTTTTCAAATTCGATGTTTATTATTTTGTTAAAATTAAATTCATAAAATAAAAAATAAAAAATATATATTTATAACTTAAAATTTTATTATATTATAAAATACTTTTTATATCCAAATCAAACTCTCTTACTTTTAAAATATAATTTTCAGAATATGATATCGAATATGTTCTCATATTTGAAATATAATAATTAAAAAATATTATTTTTATTTTTATTTTGATTTTTGTAAAAATATTCAGTTTAAAAATAATATCAAACGGGTGTTAAACTTTATGTTTAACAAAATTGAATATATAATCTCTTGTATGTTAATTACTAAGTGGCTAAATTTAAAAGGCTATAATATCATTTTCATATTGTGTTATGTCATATCATTATATTAAATTGTTTGTTAGCTTATGAAAATAAGGACAACATTTCTCGATTATAAATTAAGTAAATGTGTACCTTAGAAATTTAGGCAGAATTTGACAAGATTCAATATTTCTATATGCTCTTCTTGTAAATAAAATTTAAAGAGTGATTATATATTCAATTTGATGCATATGAACAAGGGTTTTTTTTTTTTTAATAACCTTGATGAAACAAGAGAATTTATATATGAACAAGACCGTTAATTTTGTAAGACATAAATTTAAGTGTCATAACATTTTAACATTACTTGCTGGCTCGTTGTATCAAATCAATATATTGATTTGAAAAATCAAAAGATAAAGTGTAGATACAAACCAATTACATATAATATACAATACGTTAATATAATCTACATCAGACCCACAAACTACATAAAATTTTAATACGACCCGTTTGACATTTCTAATATATTTCTTGGCCAAATTCACTAAAAGAGGACAAATAAGAAGTTTTTTTTTTTTATACATATAGAATTGTGAAATATGCTTGAGAGTTAGTGCAATTTAGACGCCAAAAGTGAGAGTGGTATATATGCTCTCTCTTTCTATCTCTCTGCATGGTTTATTGAATGTTCTCTTCCTTTTTCTCGATCATTCACACACGTGTAGATGTCATCAAGTGTCACGAGTGAAGTTTGAGTTATTTATTAATCAGACAGAAGCCTAACCCTAAAATCTCTCTCTCTTTTCTCTTTCTCATTGGGCTGTCTCTCTCTAACTTGACAAAAGAAGATGACTGTAATCTCTGAGTACAAAGCTTGGGGACCCTGCAAAAAAGCTCAAAAGACTTACGATTCAGAGGCCAAGAAACAAGGACATGGACATGAACGTGTCATGCATGACAAAACACCCGCCTCTCTCTCACTTTAAACAACAACAACAACTCCCCCACAATAAATAACTCAGCTCTCTCTGTTTCTATCGCTATCAGAAGATATAACTCTCAGACAGAAACTCTTTAAGCTAGGGTTTTATTTTGGTTAGTTTTTTGTTTAATTATTCATGAATTAACACCTGAAAATGGCTCAGTATTCAGCACCTAGAAAGGCCATAATTGATTACCACCAACCCCAATAGAAGATAATTAATAAAGAATGAAATTGGGTCTCTATAACAGAACTTACTATACCATTTTATATATGCGCATCAGTAAGTTCTACTAGAGTTGAGAAATTGAATCTTGAATATTCGATCATATGGGCAATGGTACCATCTAGGGCATTAAACTTGAAAATTAATTACTTTTGATCGACCATCTTTAATTTGCATTACCACACCCCCATGGATCTACCATTTAGGTTATCATAATTTTTCATGTGTATTTAGCTTTCTTGACAGGGATTCTAATAGGTAAGATAGTAATAGTACAAAAATCTCAAAAAGAAATAATATATCCATGCACTTTTCAATGCATTTTTGACACCATCTGTCATACTGTTTTTGTTTGAAGCAAATGTATTTTCATTTAACTTAAACAACATACTAGATTTTATTTACCACTCATACACTTATTAAATTTATATTTAACATCTAATATATATAGTGATTTTATCTCGTAATAATTATAAATTAAAAGTTATAATACCTTAATTTTAAATTTATTCTTAATGAGCGATCTTAAGATATTGTTACTCGTATCTAGTTTAAATTTGGTTTTGTTGAATTAACTTTCAAATTTAGTATTGAACTTGTATCTTATTCTTACTCAAGTTCTACTTGAACTTGGAATATATGGTTGCTAGGAGATTAATGGTTGCAATAGGTTCGTTTGTTTCTTCTTCACAAACAAACAATCATGTACGATAAATGAACTCATGTTCTTGATCAAGAATTTGCAGAAATACATGTCTAACTGTTGTAAATGGTAAATAGAAAGGGACATAAACGAGAGATTTCAAAAATTTTGTATGAATTTTAGATATTATTATACCCACCTTTCTAAGATCATGTAAAAATACTATGTTCAATAAAGTTGGTTAATTAGGAAGGAGTAAACTTTTTCACTCGTGTTCATTTCCAGCTGATCTCTTCATATAGATTCCCAAAGTCATAACTGGAAATTTGCACCCTCAAATAGTGAAAATGGTAAACCAAATTCTCAAGGCATGTATCTGGACAACATGGCCCAAATTTCCTAGGACACAGTGGAACAACTGGCATATTTCAGAAGCTTTAATTTCTTCAATTGTGCAATCTGAATTATTTGCCTTAATTTTTCACCCCACCAAGTAAATAGAAGAAGAAACATCGATCTGTGACTTTTAACTTGTGTTGGAGATCCCGATGACTTCAATTTCTATGTCAACCCTCTTAAATTTAAGTCCAATAGAGCCTAAGAAACGCACAGAATTTTGCTTAGAAGATGACTTGACATAGAAACCTTTTGGAAGCTAGATGGGAAACAATTCCAGCGAATGAAAAATGCAATAGTAAGCCTAGCACTTAATGAGCTCGAAGCATGTGTTTATCAGTATTAAGAATTCATTTGAGATTGAGATGTCCTAATTTTTAATTTATAACGATTGTGAAATGAAATGAACTTAATTATTAAGTTAGTGGACTCACAAATGAATTACTCTATCGAGATAAATTAACCTGCAGGGGGGGAAAACTGAGGGCTTCAAATACATGTAAAACTGACAAATGGGGCCTAAGATAGCTATGTATGGCTAGATATGGGTTTGTTTTGACTTTGCTTTTGCTTGTAAAATCAGCGTGGAATCATTTGTAGGTGTCAATAAACTCACTCGCTACTCACTGACAAAATAGTTCAAATTGCAGACTTGTATCTCTCTCTCTCTCTCTGGTCTGTGATATTAAATAAAGCTCAATGCCATGCATGCATATAACTGGTCAAATCACTTTTCCACATTTATTGAGACATCATAAATTTCGTCGGGCTCAGGCTCAGGCTCAGGCTGTATTGATCGATCTTCCTGTCTTGATTTTTTAAGGGTTTTCACCCTTCTGTCCATTGCTTGTATGAGCGAGCAAGAAAATTAAAAAGAGAAAGTTAACGAGGGTAAAAAGCCCGTCTAAACACATCTGCTTTTTAAAAGAATACTAGAAGTGCTTTTTGTATAGATGGTAATTAAGAACCAAAGCTAAAATCTGTGCACGAGGCAGTAGGCTAGTAGCTATACAGCCAAGTGTACTGCAAAGGGAATAAAGCTTTTGATTGATGTTTCGAACTTTGAAGTGCTTTTTTTAAAGTGGAAGTTTGACTATAATTTGACACTGGCCATGAAATAAATTAAAAGCTCCTGCCTTAGTAATCTGCTATCATCCTTGTGGTGGCAAGGTATGAAACTTATATTTTACTGTGTGCAAATAGAAACAAATTAATTAAATAAACAATCGGACCAATCTGTGCAAGACTTTCTCTTTGTACAAATAAAGAACAAACTAAACCAAACAACTGTCGCAAACTAGTTCTAACCACTACAGCCAAAAGCAATCATAGCCAAACAAGAATAACATTCTAACACATCCAACAAAAATGCTAGAACTTCCTTGACACTTTGCTTCCGGATATTCCGAGGAGGATTGCTTGCAAAAGAATACTATTAATATCCAGATCCCTAGATTTATACACTTTTGTAAATAAAAACATAATTTTACTTTTTATATCAAATAAGTCCCAAATTGTTTTTGCAGTAACTTAAAGAGTGTACCTGTTATATATAAATAAAGAAACTATGCCTTTATTGATAAGAAATTAAAACTTCGGAGATTTAATGTTATTACCACTGCTATATTTTCCTCTTCTCTGTTTGGAATTGTGTCTCATTCTTGTCCACTTTCAATGTATCAACGAGACCGAATCGGTGAATTACCAGACTAAATCTTTCACCAAATCCTCCCATTCCTGATGAGAACAAAATCAGCAGTTCAAACAAGCATCTTGTCCAGCAGATGCCGCAATCTCTGGAAATTCACCTCCACAATCCACTTCGATTCCTTCCCATATGGTAGCCTCGGCATGATCGATTACACGTTCGACAACCGAACACTCAACCACCACAGTTGCCAGGTGATGCAAAATTTTTCCATAGCCACCACCTTCCTCGGCGCTCTTTGCACTAATCTTGTCCAAAACTGGAATACTTTCGCTCTGGTCCGTCCTGTTCAAGTTCTTTTACTAGATTTCAGAACACCCCCACTTCCCGATATAGTCTTTGATTTCCCACCCTCATTTTACGTGCAAAACAAATCACTGAAGCAAATATCTCTCGGCTGTGCAAATCTCAGTCTCCCTTGAATTTCCAGGGTTTTGCTTCACTTAAATCTCTCCGTATGTGGTGTTGCAAGCTTACCGACGAGATTATACACTAGTTCTGTTGAAATGTAAGCTTCTGGAGAGATTAACGATCGACAAGTGCAGAAACTTAAGATTCCCGGGTCTCCGGATATGCGGCTTAAGCATTGTACGTTTTTTCGGAAACCACAGCAATATACGTTGGTGGACGTTGATGCTCCGAATTTGGTTTCTCTCAGGTATTTTGGAAGTTCAGGGTGGATTTCTATAGGATGTAATTTTCCTTGCCTTGTTGAAACTCAGGTTTTCCATGATTGTTCTGATAACATAGATGTTGATAATGTGAAAGCATTGATTGATGACAAACTTTCTCATGTGGAGCTTCTTGGTGGATTATTGGTTCGTTCCGGTAATGATTCATTCCTACATCATCTCTTTCTGTTTTGTCATCTTCAACGCAATAGATTCTTATTAGGACATATGCAGTAGTCGAGCAATTTATTACACTTTCACTATTCAATTATTAAATATTACAACACTTTTATGTAAACTTTGGGATAAACTTGCAGCTCTTTTCAAAAATTATTTTGTGATTTACATATTTAAACACAATATATTTTTATTTTGTAAAACAAAATTTCAATAATAATTTTACAAAACAATTTTGCTTATCATATTATGTTTGATATTTACTGATCTTATATATGATCTTCATGTGGCCACCATGAAAGTTGCAAGTTCTTGGCCAAAGAATATTCCACAAATGGTAAACGTTGGACAGCTTCTAAGAACCTCAAGAATTTCTGTTGGTTTGGTCCATTAAACGACGAATACCACCTTGCTAATCTGCTTGCCTTCTTAGCAGATTGTCCATCGCTAGAGGATATCAAAATATACGTAAGTTTTATCCCATAAATGTTAATTTATATATATAATTCAATCAATTCCACTCATTCACTAATTCAAATATGCAAAATTGCAGTCTCGTGACTATGATCGAGATGGGATCACCAACACTGAGTACACATATGGATTTAAGAATGTGTTCGTCAAGAAGCTGGAAGATGGAAAGATTAAGCCTTCTGTTGGGTTTCTTCATCAGCTCAGAAAAGTTGAACTTTTTTACTTTTCAGATTATGAAAGTGAGATGGAGATGATCAAAATTTTGCTGCAGAAGGCAGTGGTTCTGGACTTGCTGTTTCTGACCTATGGGTTTGTATTACAGAAAGAGTTGTATCAGGAAGAGAACGCTTGCTTACCAAAGGCTTCTACTCATACCAGAATTCTAATTGGCTGATAATCTGTGTACTTGTTTTTTTATATTTGACAGTAATATTCCGTGTGTGTGTTTGGTTTGTCGTTCAACCGCCATTTATATATGTTGTATTGTTATTTACATAAACGATTGATTTGGAGCTTAATTTTCCACGCAATTCCTTGATATGTATTTCGATATCTTACTTGTTGAAATGCAATAGAAATTTGTAAGGCTGCTATGTGATTCATTGGGAAAACATGCACAAGAGAGTAAGAAACAGACTATATACATTAATTAAAGATTAGATTGACTTGTGGTGTGTAAGCTCATATTCATAAAAGAAACATTGCCTTGGTTTTCCCCAAAATCGTCAGACTGACCGAGATAGTTGAGAGGTCTTAATTTCTTTGCGATACTACATCATTCATTTAATAATTTAATAAAATTTTGCATTTATATGTAGTCAATGAAAATGGTAATTATAATAACTGATAAACACAACAAATATATCACACAATGGTTGTATTATAAAGGAGGTAAAGTCTACATGATAGAGTTGAAAAGTATACTTGATTTTGAGGCCATTAAGTATTGGGCTTATTGGCCTTCGTAAGTGTTAATTCATGGGCTTGAATTTGATTTTTAAGGCCTTCTAAAGAATACCTAAACTAGGGTGGCAAACGAGGCCGACCTGCGAAAATGGAACCCATGCGGGCTCCCAGGTCAGTCCGAGCCAGACTTGTACTATTTACGAATGGGGCTAGTCAGGGCCCGTGTACAAAAGAAGAGGTCTGGCTCACGCCCGGCGGAAGAAGTTGTGGCCCGCAGGCCTAAATGAACTGGTCAAAATTTTAAATTTTTTAAATTAATATTATAAGTATAAATTAATTTAAAATAAAAAAATTAAAATTATTTCATATATAAATGAATTAAAGAAATAAAATTATTTAATATTTATTTATAAAACATAAATTTATAATATAATAAATAGACTTGTGGCTGGCCTAGTCTTGATTCATGACGGGTCTGAGCTTGATTCGGAACCACAACGAACCCTTGTCTTCTTAGCTCATAATGAGCCAGATTGGATGTTCACTGTTGATGGTCGGGTCAGCCCTATGGCCACCCCTACCAAAAACAATCAACAACATTACTAGAAGAGAATTAATATTCTTAATGGTAATGCATGACACTCCATTGCCAGAACCATTTCATATAGTTTCAAACAATAATGAAGAATGACATCTGTCTCTCTCTCACCTGCTTGATATATTCTTGAAGACGTCTTAAATGAAGAACCATTTCCATGGACCCAACAACAATGTCCACAAATTTATCAACGGATGGGACACCAATATCAGAATTTGACTTAATTTCCCACATCCCCTCTTGATTGTCAATCAGCTGGCTCTCACACAAATTTCAAGCATTTAGGCATGCTTCCTTTCTCCCATACCATTACTGCATGCAGGTCCTACTTATCTTTTCAGTACTCATCTTACTTCTTAGATTCTCCCAACTTATCATCCACTTAACACTTCGGATTTAACCCATCACAAGAATTCTGAAAACTGTCAAAAAATAATAAAGTTGAAGAGATTAATAAGATTTATTTTATAAGTTTATAGCTTTGCTTCAATGCATATACCCTAAACTACGTTTTGTTAAAAGTTGAACTCGCATTTGTTAACAACAACAGACAAGGCAATAAAAGTTGGGACCAAATCGATCGATGGTACGAGCAAAAGGGGCCAAAAGCATTTGCTTCATTGTAAGGAAATGACATGCAGGTTAATGGTGCAGACACTGGAATGCTCAAATAACATTAGACAACATTGCTAAATCTTGCAATACAGCTAGGTTGGGGAGATGGTGACGTGCTAACAGCTTTGATTTGATTTGAAAGAACCTTAGTTTAATGAAGGCTTTAGATTATATTGGCCCCTAAAGATTTAGCATTGGTTTAATGCATATATAGATGTCAAATCACAAGTTGAAGAAGGAGAAAAAGTTAATAGAAAATAAATAATGAATCTAGTCATGATCAATGATAGAATCCAGCAATTCAATATTTGATCTTTTTGAATTTGAATATTCTTAATTATGGCCTAATCTCGTTTAATACACATATGGATTATGATAAGCAATGAATGATTGTTGAATTGTATGCTACAAAAACTTAATTTGTGTGAGTTTAAGAGTTCATATTCATGAAAATATTCGAGATTTAAAAGTACATGTAGAGGTATTTTAAATTGTCGTGTTACTAATTAACCGATGTTACATAACTATGACTTGAGTAATGATATATATGTTATTGATAATTATTATAATTAACACATAAAAGTTATCAATAAGTGTTTATAATGAACAGAATTAAGTGTTACATTAATCAAAATTTCAACGTTAAGTTTGTAATATTATTTTTCTTTTACTTTTATAACAAATAAAATTTGTAATAATACTATAATATATACAACCGACGATACAATTTACTAAATTTTTCATTGCATTTTGAAATTCTTTGTTAAGATTCTTAAATTAATAGTTATTTTCACAAGTTTTAAAAAAGAAAATTAAAATATTATACATGAATTGAAAATTTTAATAAAATTGTTAAAAAATATATTAAATTTTTTTTGATAGATTATAATGTTATAACAACTCTACTGTATCCTAGCTAGAGTAAGAGTACGAATCTTGTTGTCTTATATATA
>JAXCLQ010039801.1:0-22440 GCA_035584115.1 Cedrela odorata | reverse complement strand
TGTGCAAATAAAAGAATAACATTGTATGTAGTATATATGGTTATGTATTTGCAGTTAGTAAGAAACAGGTGTGACAGGTTGCTCGAGACACATGACGGGAAATAAGAAGCTATTTCTCCATCTAAAGAAAGAACAATGAAAAGATATGATTTTTGAACATAATAGTCGAGGCAAAGTGAATGGTATTGTTACCATTAACATCAACTTAATCACAATTAAAGATGTTTTGTATATTGAAGGTCTCAAGTATAATTTGCTTAGCATTAGCTAATTGTGTGATCATGGATACAAAATCATATTTCTTAAAAATGATTGTGAAGTATTAGATGAACATGAAAATAAATTATTCTATGCACTTAGGAACAATGATGTATATGTCATATAACTAGAAAAATTGAATGAAATAAATGACATATGCTTGCAAGTTTGTTGTGATGACTCTTGGATGTGGCATAGAAGGCTAAGACATTATAGTATGGATCTGTTACGAAAACTTACTAAACAAGGTTTATTGGGAGATATCCTGATTCTAAAATTCACAAAAGACAAAGTATGTGGTCCTTGCTAATTAGAAAAATAATTTAAAACTTCTTTCAAATCCAAAAACTTAGTGATGTGACCCTCCAAAGAACGACGCTTTGAAAACCCGGAAAAGGTGAATAGAACTCCAAATAGCCAAACCAAGAAAGAAAAGTTAACCATTGACTCAAAACTCACGATTAAGCAACTAAACGTTTTCTGAGCAGGAAACCTCTCCTTACGCATATGCACCCACACTCAATCTCCTGGTTCAAATGTAACATGCTTACGGCCTCTATTGGCTTGGGTGACAACTTGTGCATTTCGTTTCTTAATATGTTGCTTAGCTTGCTCATTCATCTTCTTAACCATTTCAGCCTTTCTCTTTCCATCTAAACTAGGACACTCATTAATAGATAAAGGTAGCAAATCCAAAGGCGTTAGTGGATCAAAACCATACACAAGCTCAAATGGAGAAAACCTAGTAAATGAATGCACACTCTTATTATATGTAAACTCAACATATGGTAAACAATCTTCTTAAGTTTTTAAATTCTTTTTAATGATAACACGCAATAGTATGATCAAAGTTCTATTTACTATCTCGATTTGACCATCAATCTGTGGGTAATAAGTGATGAAAAATAATAGTTTAGTACCTAATTTACCCCACAAGACATGCCAAAAATAGATAAGGAACTTAACATCCCGATCACTAACTATGCTTTTAGGAATACCATGCAAAAGCACTACCTCCCTAAAAATCAAGTCAGCTACATTCATGGCATCATCTATCTTATAACACGGAATGAAATGTGCCATTTTGCTAAATCTATCCACAACTATGAAAATAAAATCTTTGCTCTTCCTAGTCCTAGGCAAACCTAACATAAAATCCATGGAAACATCTACCCAAGGTTCACTAGGTACAAGTAAAGGCATAGACAAACCATGAGGTTTAACCTTAGACTTAGCTCTCCTACACGTAATACACCTAGAAAAAATCTTTTCTACATCTTTCTTCATATTAAACCAAAAGAAATGTTCTTTGAAAATGTCTAAAGTCTTGGCTACCCCAACATGTCCCATAAAACTACCCCCATTTGACTCAATTACAAGCTTCTCATGCACAGAGCAATTGGGAACACACAACCTATTGTTTTTAAACAAGTATCACTCATGCCTATAAAACTTACCAAATGCAGTTTTCTCACATGCTTCACACACAGTGCCAAAATCAACATCATCCACATACGCGTCTTTTATAAACTTAAAACCAAACAACTTGACACTAAGTGAAGAAACAAATGAATATCTGCGTGATAGTGCATCAGCAATTACATTGTCTTTACCTTGCTTCTACTAATCACATATGGAAATGTCTCGATGAACTCTAACCACCTCGCATGTTTACGACTTAGCTTGTCTTGTCCTTTCAAGTGCTTCAAGAACTTGTGATCAGTGTGAATCACAAACACTTTTGGCCACAGGTAATGCTGGCATGTTTCCAAAGAGTGTACCAAGGCATATAGCTCCTTATCATAGGTGGAATAGTTCAATAGCACTCTGCTTAATTTCTAACTAAAGAATGCTATTGGCATTTTTTTTGTATCAACACAACACCTATACCAATCCCAGAAACATCATATTCGATTTCAAAAGCACTAGTGAAATCAGACAAAGATAATAACAGTGCAGAACAAAGTTTTTCTTTAACCAAATTAAATGCCCTCTCTTGTTCCTCACCCCATCTAAATCCTATATCATTTTTCACTAACATAGTCAAAGGTGCGGCTATAGTGCTAAAATCTCGCACAAAACGCCTATAAAAACTAGCCAAGCCATAAAAACTCTAAACCTTAAAAATAGACTTAGTTGTTGGCCACTCCTTAATAGCTCTCACTATTTTCTAATTTACCTCGATACCGTTTGTACTCACAACATAGCCTAAGAAAACAACTCGATCAATGCAAAATGTACACTTCTTAAGGTTGACATACAATTTCTCCTTGCTAAGCACATCTAAAACAGATTTCAAATAACCCATATGCTCATCCAAGGATTTACTATACACTAAAATATCATCAAAATAGACTACCATAAATTTTCCTATGAAAGCACGCAATACATGATTCATTAATCGCATAAAAGTACTAGGAGCATTTGTTAAACTAAATGGCTTAACTAGCTACTCATATAATCCATGCTTAGTCTTAAATGCAGTTTTCCATTCATCCCCTACTTTCATCTTAATTTGGTGGTATCCACTATTTAGATTAATTTTAGTAAACAAACATGCACCATACAATTCATCCAACATGTCTTTTAATTTAGGAATAGGGTGTCGATACTTTACTATTATTTTATTGATGGCTCTGTAATTAATGCACATCCTCCACGTCCCATCCTTTTTAGGCACGGGTAGTAAAGGAATTGCACAAGGTGACATGTTCTCTCTGATCAGACCTTTCGCTAGCAAATCCTCTACTTGCCTCTGCAACTCTTTCGTCTCCTCAGGATTGGCTCTATAAGTTAGTCGATTAGGAATAACTGCTCCAGGCACAAAGTCGATTTGGTACTCAATCCCTCAAATCGGTGGCAACTCACTTGGCATCTCTTCAGGGAATGTATCATCAAACTCCTATAAAAGGGAAACAACACAACTAGGGACAGAAGGGTTAAAATCGTCAAATAAGCTCTTTTGTACACCGGTACAATTAGAGACCTCTTCCCATAAAAAGGTTTCTTAACTTCCCTATGTTTCGCATACACACTCAACTTCTTATCCAATTTCCTTTTGCTCTCGGATTTTTCATCGCTCTTAGAATTACCCCTACTCTCGGTCCACTAAACCTAGATTCTTTAAGGGACCGTTGTATCCTAAGTTGCTACTCATAAACCTGCTTAGGTATCATTTGTGCTAATGTAATATTCCTATCATTTTTCTTAAAGGAGTACCTATTACTATACCCATCATAAATGGCACGCCTATCAAATTGCCAAGGTTTACCCAATAACAAGTGCCTTGCGTGCATAGGTACTACATCACATAACACCTCATCTTTATACTTTCTTATCGAAAACACCACTATCACCTGTTTATTAACCTTGACCTCACCACAATCATTCAACCACTGTAACTTATAAGGTTTAGAATGTCTAATAGTATGTAGGCTCAACTTATCAATAAGAAGTTTACTAGCAACGTTCACACAACTACCACCATATATAATCAAGCTATATACTCTATCTTGAATGTGACACTTAGTGTGAAAAATATTATCTCTCTACACACGCTCATCCTCCTCATCCTTAACCTGAGTCTTTAGGGTATGCCTAATCATTAAGGCCTTGCCATCTACCGCATACTCTACATCACTGGCATCTTCTAATGCAGGCATCTCATCACTACAATCACTCTCATCCTCTTTAGTCTCTATTTCTCTTGAATATTTCAAAACCATGACTCTCTTGTTAGGACCCTGCGAAGTAACATGACCCCTACCCAAACACATAAAGCCTTAATGTCTCTATTTCTTATTGTTTGGTCTATATCTTTATCTTTATCCTTTGATTGACTTCCTACTTGGCCCTTCTGCTTCACTTCATCATCTCTAGTTCTAGTAATTGGTTATTATCCTTAGAAGCCCAATTTGGCTTCCAAGATGTGGAACCCGAACCCATCCTAGTACTATACTTAGCTATTTCCTTTCGTTTAAGCTACTTTTCTACCTTTATAGTCTTATGGACCATGTCTTTTATCTTTATATAGTGTTGGAGCTCTACAACATCAGCTATATCTCTATTAAGCCCACTAAGAAACTTAGCTATAGTAGCCTCCCTATCTTCAACTACATCTGCCCTAATCATGGCGATCACTATCACTTTAAAATAATCCTCGACACTCCTGCTACCTTGAATAAGAGTTTGTAACCTATAATGTAAGCCCCTATAATAATGACTAGGCACAAACCTCTTCCTCATAATGGTCTTCATCTCATCCCAAGTGTCTATTGGACCCTCCCTATTCCTCTTCGTATTCAACAATAGTTGGTCCCACCAAACTAAGGCATAATCAATAAACTTAATTGCAGCTAACTTAACCTTCTTCTCTTCCAAATAATTATGATAATCAAAAACTAATTCTACTTTTCGCTCCCACTCTGTGTATAACTCTGGGTCATTCTTACCCTAAAATGATAGTATCTTCATCTTAATGCTACCCAGATTACGATCTACACCATCTCGGTCTCTACTATGTCTATCCCAATGATTCCTCCTATTTCTTTCATTAATCATATCTTCTCTTTGCACATTCCTACCTCTACTAACCAATGAGTCCCTATCAAACTCTCCATCTACTTTAAACTTACAATCAGAACCCAAAGGTGGCTCAGGAACCCGCCTACTAATCTTACGTGTGCTAGGCTCACTCTTAGATTTACCTTACTTCACCTCTGCCATGTCTACTTGTAAGTTTTCCAAAATTTGCATGAATTTTTTTATTTGTTGTTGCATTGCTTTTATGTTACACTCTTGTTTATTTTTATCCATTTCAGATCCACTATGAGACATTATGTTAATTAATTAAAAAAAAACCTCACAATCACTCTCTCACGTGTGTACACTCTAAATAATGTCACTCTGATCACTTGTGTTTTACACAAAATATAAGGCTTTTACTCTCTAATGAGCTCACACACTCTTGCCTTTTACCACTTAAACTTCTTTCGATAGTTCCAATCTTATGCTTTCAATCCAACGAATATCACAAGTTAATCAAAATAATCCTCAACGGAATAAAATTGACTTGGAAACGAAACTAAGAATACAAGAATACAAATCTATGCCCTAAAGACAAGTAAACAAAATTTTTGGCAATAAGAAATCAAAGAATAATTGCTAAAAGAATAATGAAACCCTAATTGACACTAGAAAGCAAATAAAATCAAATTAGAATTACGAAGGCAATTAGAAACAAGTTAAATTAGACAAATAAAATGAAAACGAATTAAAACAAGGAAATAAACCAAAAGAAGAACACAAACAACAAAGAAATAAATACAAAGTAAACAAGAAATTAAACCCAAGGAATAAAATTTTAGTTCAAATTGCCCAAAAGTGTCTAAATAAGCCCTAAAATTTAAATTAGAGATTTTTAAGTGCTAAGCCTAACTCAAATTTATCCTAACTTCAGCTCTGATTCTAATGGAAAATTTGACCCAAGATTATATCCAAATCAACCACCAAATAAGGCCAAATAATTTAACTAGCCCAAATAATAATAAACTAGCAAGAAAGTCTAACTAGTTTTCTTTTACTTGCTGAAAACCCTAAATCAACTTCTCACTTTTTTTTTTTAATGAATTTCATTTTTTTTTTGGGAATTTTTTTTTTTGTGGATTATTTTTTCCTAATAAACAAGAAAGAAAAAAAAATGGCTTCCCTTGTCTAAGAAATAGCCGTAAGTCATCCAAAGGAGATAATAACCTAAATCCTAAAACTAAAGATTAAAAATTAAGAAGATAAACTATAAAAGGATAAAACTTGGTTGGAACCTAAGCTATGATACCAAATTTGGTGTGAACCTCCAAAGAATGATGCTTTGAAAACCTAGACAATGTGGATAAAATCCCAAATAACCAACGGTATTCTGAAAGAGAACATCACAAGATCACTCTTGATAAGTTCTAACAATCAAGTTTATGAAAAGAACTTGAAAGAAAAGCTTAACTTTCAATTAAAAAGATGTATTTTGTGCCTCTTCTTTGGCCAAGGGTTATAACACCCTTAAATACATCATACTCCTAAAAACTATAGTTTTTAATTTGATAACCTTATTGATATAGTTTAGGCTTAAAATTTGGCTTATAACAAGGTTTCATAAAGTATTACAAGTCATATAAAATTCGTGTCCAAAACCCATAAACAAAAAATAACCAAAATACCCCTAAATTAGAATAAGATAATAGGTCAATGAATAGTGACGAATTTGGCCCATGTGTAATGGGGTCTATTAAAGGCTTGGACTCTCCTCCTTTGATACTTGAATAAGATTGTACCATCCATAGTCTTTAACTAAGCCCAACTATGCAAGTGAAGTAACGAATTGGGTCTCTTGCGCCATTATATTCTGAACAAGTCCATTTAATACCTCTTTGATCTTCTTAGCTCTAGATCTAGTTATTGAGCCTTGAGGAACATGTAAAGGATCATTAGTTATTGAGCCTTGAGAAACATGTAAAGGATTACGAACAACTTGATCATGATCATCCAATGGCGGGCTTGATCCGTCATCACTTAGTTTCCACAACTAGACCATTAGAGTTTTACATATAGACCTCTTTGAACCAATTAGGGTAGCATCGTTAGGAGGAAAACTATACGCATATGTAATTGTAGATGATTATTCAAGATTCACATGGGCATTTTTTTTTGGCAAATAAAAGCAATACATTTGAAGCATTTAATAAATTCTTAAGACGAGTTGAAAAACAATTAGGCTTCAAAATTGTAAAGATTATAAGCGATCAAGGTGGAGAATTCGTAAACAAAGAATTTAAAACCCTTTGCTATAAGAATGGATATTCTCATAATTTTTCTGCACCTAAAACCTCTCAACAAAATGGAGTTGTCAAAAGAAAGAATAGAACTCTTCAAGAAATGGGTAGAATAATGCTAAGTAAATATAATGTACTTGAATACTTTTGGGTTGAGGTTATTAACACTGCATGTCACATAACAAATAGGGTTCTAATTACAAAAATGTTAAACAAAACTTTATATGAGCTAATCTTTCAAAGAAAACCCAAGATTAAACAAAACTTTAGAGTATTTGGATGCAATTGTTATATTCTTAATATCAACGATAACCTAGGAAAATTTGAGTCAAAATCTGATCTAAGAATATTTATAGGCTATTCATTTAAAAGCAAAGCCTATAGAGTTTTCAATAGGAGAACTCAAGTCGTGGAAGAAAGTGTGCATATAACCTTTGATGAATATGATCCCGACTTGGCTAAATTAATTACTACAGAAAAAGAGAAAGAATTAGAAGTCATTGAAAATATAGAAAACTTGAACCTAAATGATGAATCTTTAAAAAAAATAAAATAAAATTATAGAAAAAGAATAAATTACTAAGGAACCCCCAAAGCATAGAAATATACTTTTAGGCATCCAAAAGAACTAATAATAGGCGATCCTTCACAAGAAGTCAAAACAAGAAGAAGAACAAGAGAAATTAATGAAAATCTAGATAAAGTTCAAAACCTAGCTTTTATATCTCAAATTGAACCAAAACAAGTTGAAGAAACCTTAAGTGATGAAAATTAGTTAATGGTTCTGCAAGAAGAATTAAATTAATTCCAAATAAATGAAATTTGGACCTTAGTACCTAGACCTCATGATTATTCAATTATAGGAACCAAATAGGTATTTAGAAACAAACTTGATGAACATGAGAATATCTCTTGAAACAAAGCTAGACTAGTGGTACAAGGGTATAGTCAAGAAGAGGGAATAAATTATAATGAGACATATGCTCCTGTAACAAGATTGGAAGTTATTAGAGCACTCTTAGCATTTTCATGCTACCAAAACTTCAAACTCTATCAAATGGATGTAAAAAATATATTTTTAAATGGTATTATAAATGAAAAAGTTTACGTAGAGTAACCTCCTGATTTTGAAAACTATAAATTTCCAAATTATGTCTTTAGACTCACTAAGGCACTTTATGGTTTAAAACAAACACCTAGAACTTGGTATGAAAGACTTATTGAATTTTTGCTAAAACATAACTTTGTGAGGGGGAGTGTTAATACTACACTTTTTATTAAAACCAAAGATGATTATATTTTATTAGTACAAATATATATTGGTAATATTATTTTTGGAAGCACAAATGAGTCATTGTGTATTGAATTTTCAAACCTTATGAAAGGCGAATTTGAAATGAGCATGATGGGAGAACTAAATTTCTTCTTAGGATTTCAATAAAACAAACAAGTGATAGAATTTACATCTCTCAATCAAATTATATCAAAGAACTACTAAGAAAATTAGATATGGTAGAGGGCAAACCCATTCAAACTCCTATGAGCACTTCCACTTCATTAGAGAAGGATAAAATATGAAAAAGTATAGATCAAAAGTTATATAGAGATATGATAGGATCATTACTTTATTTGACCGTCTCTAGACCTGATATTCTCTATGAAGTGTGTGTATGTGCTAGATTTCAATCAAATCCAAAGAAATCACACCTTGTAGATGTAAAATGAATTTTTCTGTACTTAAGAGCCACACCTAATCTAGGATTAATTTATCTAAAAAATAGTGAGTTCAGTTTGAAAAGCTATTCGAATGCCGACTATAGAGGATATAAAATAGATAGAAAAAGTACAAGTGATACTTGTTATTTCTTAGGAAATGCATTAGTGTCTTGCTTTAACAAGAAATAAAACACAGTTGCACTTTCTACTACCGAAACCGAATACAAATCAATGGGTAATTGTTGTGCGCAACTTTTATGGATTAAACATCAATTGCAAGATTATGAATCGATCTAAGTAAAATTCCGATTCTATGTGATAATAGAAATACCATAAGCTTAACCAAAAATCATGTTCATCACTCAAAGACTAAGCACATAGAAATTTGTCAACACTTCATTAGAGACCATATTAATAAATAGATATTTGTCTAGAGTATGTAAACACTAATCTTCAATTAGTTGACATCTTCACAAAACCACTTGATATAGATCGTTTTTGTGTATAGAAATGAACTAAGAATGAAGGAAATTGTTTAAATATTGTTTAAGCTTAATTGTATGTGTGTAAAATTGGCAGAAATTCGTTTATAGAATGAATCGGATCGATACATCTATCACAGAGTATCGATATTATTGTAATAGATTGATATGCCAATGAAATTGTATCGATACCCTCATGCGTTACTACTTAATATCGATACACTCTCTTAACATATCGACACTGGCATTCATTCCAGTTTGTATCGATATCCTCCCATTTAGATCGATCCTTGAATCCAATCAATAAATAATCATGTGTATTTCAAAAATTTCAAAAAGACTAGTCTTCAATCACCAAAATTAAATGCACATCAAAAGCCATTCTTAAATATGAATTTGTTCTTATTCTCATTCACATGTATCGATATGCTCAACTCTACATATCAATACTCGTACCTAAAAAGTAAAAAAGAATCGAAACCTCTTAAAGCGAGATTGATATATCTTTCAAATCTAAGAAAAGATCGATACACTTTTCAAATGTATCGATACTTTTATGCGATTTCAAGTCTAAATATTGCTCAAATCCAAATATCTTAATACTTTTCTCTAAATAAAAAACTTAGAGCGCTCTCTCTCTACAAACCCTAATTTGTTGAAATCTAGCGTTCCCTTCTTCAATCTCTCAATTTTTCTTCAAGAAGCTAACTACACAATGCCTAAGACTAAGAATCCTGAAGTAAGACACAAAAAGAGACCTAGGGCACCTGTGTCATCTACATCAAATCTTGATTTCCATAACCATAAGGCAGAGGATCAGTATCTCTCATTCTTTCTGAACCAAAAAGTTGCTCCTAGATGTGTTATGGACTTCAACCTCATAATTTAAATCCAATTTCCTTATCTCAAAACCTTTGAAGAATTCGAATGGATTGACTACCTAAGTCTTTGAAGAAAATGCTTTGACAGCTTAATAAAAAATTTCTATTCAAATATAGATGTTAAGGACCCTCACTCAGGCCTACCACAGATGACTAAGTTTATGAGCAACATTTATAAACATTCGTTCCAAGTTAATGCTGGTGTCCTGTGCTGCATCACTCATGTACTATAAGGAGGCATTTCATATCCAACAAGCACATTTCAATCTCTTGAAGCTTGCAAGGTAATTTTCAACAATCTGAATTTGACAGAGGTGGACAACAAACCAGTTCATTTAGGCATTCATGAGAGAATCCTTTACCTCATCATCTCTTACAACCTTAACTCACATTATGGATGTTATTCAGAAATGACATATGAAGATATGTGGTGGATGCAGAGCATCATGGAGGGCAAGAGGCCTAATTTGATATCTTGGATTCTTAATGCGATAATGAAAATCACAATGTCCAAAACTAGCCATCTTCATTATGGATATAGGGTCTCAGCAATCATTCGGAAGAGTCCATCATGAATCCACGCTGAGACCGATACCATTGAGCCATCGGCTGCTGCTATATTGTTAGAAACAACACTTCGCCACATGCATTATAGCAAACCATTGATAGAAGATAGATACTTCAAGCTCGGTACAAGTACTTATATAATCGTGAGCAATAAACGATGCAAGAGTAACCACAAGATAAGGCTGCACCAGAAAATGAGCTACCTGTACCTCAACTTGCACATGAAGCAACCCCATCTATTCCCACTTCAGTTCTAACGACTTTTGACTCATAATTCGTTCCCTCATCCGTAATATTATCTCTCTTGGAAACATACAAACTTAGCTGACCCGCATGGAAGAGAAAGTTGAGATGATCATGTCTAACTTTGATGAGCGTCTCATCTGCATTGAGAGCATGGTCACCAACTAGATGCACAAAATTGAAGAGTACCTAACTTGGGGAGGAGATAACATAATCCAGCTCAAGTGACTTGGACTGGAATTCTGCAGTGGAACTCATAGGTTCATGCTTAGCTTAATTAAAGCAGCTACCCCAGCACTTGCACCAGCACCTGCTTCTGCTTACTGTGGACCTACTGCCTCCTCATCTCGACCTCGACCTCGACCTCGACCTCTTCCTCCCGCACCCTAGCCTAATATTTTCCACCATATTAGCCTGGATGTCAATAGCGATAGCCTAGAACCTTTTGGAACCCTTTGAAACATTGTTTGAGTTGTTTGTGTGTAATGAAATTTGAATTTGAATGTCATTGATATGTTTAATTCCATTCCTCTTCATTTTTGTGTATGTATCTATATGCCATTAATATTTTTTCATTTTTTGATTGCTAACAAAAAGGGGGAGAAAATATATAAAATGATATACATTCTTAAAACAATTTTTAACTCACACTTTAAGCATGCAACCAATCTTATAAGATAAATAGGGAGAAAATAAACATCTGTAAAATTTTAACTTGAGCATTACATTAAGGGGGAGAAAAGAAGATAATTAACCTAGTTTTTTGTCATCATTAAAAAAATGGGAGATTGGTGATGTCACATTGATGACTTGATTATATTTATGTGTTTTCGATGATGACTTATTATTTTTCTTAATGTCAAGTTAACATAAAATGATTTTAATCTTATTTGAGAATCAAGAAACAAATATATATAAACACGCCTAGAATAATATCTTAACAAATTTGTGTGAAAGTGTCTTGAAAGATCAAACAGAATCGATATATAGGGATAACGGATCGATACCATAGAAGATCAGATTGATACTTGGAGTAAAGCAAATTGATACATGCCTTGTCTAGAGAGTAGCAAAATATTTATAAGGCAGATCAGATTGATACTTGGAGTAAAGTAGATCGATACATGCCTTGTCCAGAGAGTTGCAAAACATTTACAAGGCAGACGAGATCAATACTTAAAGTAGACTTGATTGATACATGCCTTGTCTAGAGAGTTACAAAATATTTACAAGGCAGATCAGATTGATATCTAGAGTAAAGTAGATTGATACATGTCTTGTCTAGAGAGTTGCAAAATATTTACAAGGTAGACCAGATCGATACTTAGAGTAGAGCAGATCAATACATGTCTTATCCATAGAGCTAGAAAATATTTACAAGACAAATCAGATCAATATTTGAAGTAAAGCGGATCGGTATAAGCAAATTTTAGAAAGTTGAAAATTATTTAAGAAGTGAATCAGATCGGTATGCAAAGGCTAATGGATCGATACTAGGGACTTAGCTTGTACTATTCGCACAAAAAGATCGATACATAGAAAAAATGATTGATACTTCGTTTGAAATTAAAGCTCAACGGTAACTTCTGCAGCATTTATGACAGATATTAAATGCGCCAAATCAATCCATTCTACTTAAGTTGCTTGACAAAAAGGAAGAATATAAATAGAAAAAACATAGTGAAGTAAGGCACAATCAATATTGCAATTAAAAATCAAAAGATATTCTTAAAGAACACTTTCAAACTTGAATAGTTAAGTTTTCTTTCTCTACTGTAAAATTTTCAAATCTTGTGTGAGAAATTTATTTCTTGTGAGAGCATACTGATGTATCTACTCTAGTGTGAGAGCAAAATTCAATATACATTTGTGATATTGTATTGGGTATATCTTCACTCGAATTAAAGAATATTGTATGAGTTTCTTTTTACCTATGATAAATGAAGTGTAAGGTTTCCCTTCACCTCAGAAAGAGTGTACTAGGTTTCACTTGACCCATAAAATATATGGAGATAGTAGAATCTCGGTGGTAGTAACCCGTATCCGAGAGAGTGAATGTAGGCCAAGCTTTGCCGAACCACTATAAATTGTGTTTGTTTTTCTCACTCTACCATTGTTTTATTTATTGCATTGCACTACATACATTTTTAAATTTTTAAAATTTTAAAACCTAATTCACCCCCCTCTTGGGTGTTGCCAACTAGGCTAACATGTTCATAGAGGTCAAACTGGCGAACCATTTCCTTGCTTGTCCTTCTAAGGTCAGAGGAAACAAGTGACACCCCTAAGACTTATTAAGTCCTTAGATCAGCATCATCTCCCTGAAAAATCCATATGTAGAGATGGGTCACTTTTTCTAGTAAAGGGATTTATCTGCGATATCTTGAACTTCCTATGAAGAACAAGATTTAAGATCTTTGGGGATAAAAGGGATTTAGAGTGTAATCCTACATGTAGTGTTGGCACATTATCCCTTATTTGTCCTCGCCTCTTTTGGTCCTTTAACTCCTCGACCAACTTTCTGACATAAGCCTCTAATTTATCAACCCGGTCGTTATTTTCCTTGAACCTCATTCTTTGATGTAGATTTCGCAAAGAGCCTTCTTTCTCTTTTTGTAGTTTTCGATTAAAAAACGTTCTCATATTCTCCAGCCTAGAATTGTTATCTGACCCATGCTTGAGAATAATTGTTGAATCATCTAGAAAATATTGGGATTCTAGTCCATGTTCACAAATAAACCTGAAGACAACATTTTCACCTTGTAGCTCCCCAGGTGGATGATTGAAAACTTTTCACTTCATTTTCTCTGCGACTGTATATCTTTTTATGATGGTATTTTGATAGAGGTTGGTTATATGGTTCTTGGTATGTAAAGCACTTGGAACTTGCTTTCCACGGCTTGTGTTGAAAAATGTATCTCAAACTCATGAAAATCGGCTCAAAGCATCTTCTTCATCCTTGCAACTTTCTTAACAAATGTCTAGATCTGCCTATCTTTTTCTGCATGTTGTCTTTCGTTGTCGTCAAACCTCTTAACTAACCATGTAGTTTTTGTGATTCCTCAGTTAAAGGGAATTTGATGTGGCGATAAAGCCTTTGAACCGGGTTTGTGCCTTCCAAGGGTGATGGTTGACTATCATCGTTCTGGTTAGCCGTTGCAATCTCCGCAAGGGGATTATCATGAAGATTTCACTTGTCATTACTCAGTTTCTTGTTGCATAAGTTCATGAAGTTGCTTTGATCTTCTTTTTGCTGTGGTTTCTGACTTTTTCTTTAGATCCCTATAGACGGCGCCATATGTTGATGCAGCAAAAATCATTCTTTTGGATTTAGTGCACCAGCACTAATCTTCTTCTTCTTGCTTGACTTGTTGTTTAACCTGTGATCACAACAAAACTCTTGCGGGTGAAAGCCAATTATCCGGCGAAAACCTTCCGATGTTTGAGTTAGGGTTTTTCTTATGAGATTGTTAAGGGGAAAGAGAGAGAGATACGTGCTAGGCAGATATTCTAAGGTTGTTCATGCATGCGTACCTAGTTATCCTTGTTCTCCTTTTATAAGCTGTCTTGAGTCTTTCTAATTTAATAGAATTCTATGGAATCTGAAAATAATAATCTTGTTGTGCGAGAATTATGTAGATTCTATATAATAAGCATCAGCTTTCTGAATTTTGTGGGATCTGAAGCCTTTCTTGTAGAATACTTCTATCAGACTTAGGATCCTTATTATAGAAGAATTCGGAAAGAATTAGGGAAGGAAATAAATCCTCCCTTGATACGTAATTATTGAGAGGTCTTGGAAGTCATTATTTGAGATTATTTTATTTATCTGAGATGAACTCAGTTTTTATACATGTTTAAGTTATCAGCTATGCCTGATACCTTTGTGAGGGTCTTAAAATTAATATTCAGACTCGAGGTCTTTCATCTGACCTTAGGTATTCTCATACCCCTTATACTTGCAATCTTTATTATCCCTTAATCAATATCTTTGGGATTGAACTAGGCTTAAAGCCTTTGTTTCATCTTTTGCAAGGCTCAGACTAGGCCCCTCGACTTATTGGACCTTAGTTATGCTCTAGGATGTATAGCCAACATTTATATTAATTTAAAAATTATTCTATGCCATGTAAATATTTTTTATACACCTTAATTTTTTTTTAAATTAAAATATTATTTTTCATATGTATAACATTTTAGAAGTGACAAATAAAAATATATATGATAAAAAATATTGAAAATTATAAACATATATTTCACTAGATGATGAATGCCATGCCGAATATAATATTCATTTAAGATAATAATTTAGAAAAAAGTATGGAACATGTATCATTAGTCTTCTTCAAGACTCTATTTCATTCTCAAAATGTTCTCCGAAAACATATAAGATATATTCTTGATTTTATAAAATATGCATGTAATCATTGTTTAGAAATAATATTTTAAAAATAAAAATGGCACAACATATTTAGTAGTGTTATAATATGTTAAAAACTGAATAAAATATTAACTATTTTTTTTTTTTTTTTATAAAATTTGGTTAGTGGATTTTTGCATTAACGAAAAAAGAATGAAATGAGAAATAAAAATTCAAATAGAATTTACTTTCAAAGAGTAAAAATGCCGAAATACACAGTTAAATAGTCGACAAACAATTGATGGTTTTACAAACAAGTCTACACTTTTTGCAATCGGCTATATCGACAAAAAGTAAGTTAGAAAACATAAACAAAAGGATATAAAAAAACTAACACAAACAATTGATGATATATCAAGTAACAAAAATTTTTCTTCATCGAAAATATGTACACCATCCAATAAAATTATGAACATGCCTATATTTTCATATATATTATTTACATAATTCTATTGCACGGGGCATATGAAAAACTTTTCTCTATTCAAGATGGAAAGTATACTACAAACTAGCTAGCCAACCTCTCTTCCTCTCATCATTCATACCAAGAAACACTTTTCTCCATTCAAGATGTACAATCTTATCCATCAGCTTGTTGAAAGTGTTAGTGTCAACATCTCCCATTGCCTCAACAGCATCAATACATTGTTGGATGGAAAACATCTCAGTTGACATGTTCTTCGGAGTTGACTCGCTGCTTTTTTCCTTGGTCTTCTCTAATTTTTGACTCATGACTTCACTACAGACCGCCAAGTAATTTTCCATCTTGTCCCAAAGTTTAGGAAAAGACTCAAATGATTGGTTAACTGACCGTCGAACTCTTTTTTCCCTTTGACACTCTGCTGCAAGGTCCATAAGATCAACATCCTTAGAAACATCAACATGAACAGCAGAATTGAGTAAATTTTCTCGTAATTCATGTTCATTATCTGAGGTTGGAGAAAGATGACTGAATGAGAAATGCATTTGACTAGTTGCAGTAGCGGTGTTGAATATCTCTCCCAGTAAATTATACTGCTCCAAACCTTTTTTACGATATGGCTTCACACTTGGTACTCTCTGCAAGAAAAATGACCTGTAGGTATGTGATTTCAACCTTGTAAAATATTATGTAACACTGTGAAAGTAAAATTTAACCTTCGTATATTCTGCCCAAACATCATCTGATGCAATGACAGTATTGGTGACATGATCCCATTCAAATCCATGATGCTTAATTAGATCAGAAAATTCACGATGTTTCTTGCGTAATCGATTAAACTTTGACTTAAGTTTTGGTACAGTATATCTCCTGTTTGTTTCTGCAAATAACTCATCATCTATAGCGCACCATGTCTTCTTGGAAAATGTCGATTTTTCCAAATCACCGATTTTGACATGATCATGCAATAGACGTATAAATATTGCTTCATTCCTAGAAGACCACTCGGCTTTATCATCAACATCAATGTCATCAGAGGCCATTTACTTCCGAAACTAACAAGGAAACAAAAATTTAAAACTACACACGTTTGTATATACCAATATGAATTTTAAAGTAACACACAAATAAAAAAAAGTCATATCAAACAATTGCAGGTTACAATTATAACATGCATGTAATCTTCAGCAAGCTTAAAGATTTGAAACTCAAAGCCAGCATATGCATACTGTTATAGCAGAATCAAAGATACTAGAACAGATGGAAAGAGTGAGAAAAACAGTTGAATCAGAAAGGGTCTGGAAAGAATTCAGGTGTAACATGAAATAGACAGAAGAAGCCAAGTAAAACCCTCAGGATATACTATATGCTGCACTTTTGTCTCCTAATTTGTTTGTTATTGGGCAGAAAAATGTATGAGAAAAAGAGGGGATCATGTTCTGCCCATGAGGATGAGAAAAAGTCGGAAGAAAATTTACCGCATACATGTGTCGGCGGGAAAATAACAGTGGTATAAGAACTCGCTTCCATAATAGGACACACGGTTCTGGTGCATAATTTTTTTTATTTGAAGTAGTAGCATATTGAGTTATTTAGTCATTCCTTGTACATATACGAACTTGTATATAATTCTCAGCAATTCTGTACTGATTGCTACAATTCAATAAAATTCCGCAATTTATTAAATACGGATGTCCAGATAGAAGAAAAATTACCGAGTTCTTATGAAATAGAAAAGAATTTGGTGAAGGTAGAGGGGAGTTTGCCAAAACATGGTTAAGTAAAGTTTCCTGCAATACCCTGCTTTTAACAAAGGAAACCAGTAAAGATCCATGTGATTTTGACCAGTTGACAGGACAAATCATCAAAGAAAGTTTCAACAACACTCATTTAAACCCTAGCTGTGAATTCTTAGCACTCAGAATCTCTCTGGGAATAATCTTCCTAAATCTAGTAATTTATAAAATTAAAGTATTTATTTATCTTGTTGAACCTAATTCGAAACCCATTACAGAAACTGGAAGAATAGATTAATAGGAAAGAAAAAACCTATAATTATATGCAATTTACTTGTTTTATTTAACCAGATATGAAGCAATAACAGTAACAATGTATTCAGATTTGCAAACATAAAAGGAGAAGAAGAGCACCTGGCGTTTGCTGCTGGTCTCCCGGTGAAAAACGACGGAAACAAAAAAAAAAAAAAAAAATGAATCTTTGTTTTCACTGGATTTGGGATTTCCTTTCTCAAAACATCAAACACGTCGACGTTTCTGGTTTCAACGTTTTTAGAGAGTATTTTTCTCATGCGGCTGCCCGCGTGTTTCCACGTTTTTTTTGGAAAACAAAAACGAAAAACATATTAAAAAGATTAATAGTAACATGGCCCTATTGTATGCTTAATTACGAAAAAGACCTTCTTGTTTCACTTTCTTAAACATACCCCTATTTTACTGTTAATTCGGCGGTTAGATCTTAACAAAGGGCATTTTTGTCTTTGAATAACTAACATTTGAGTGTTTTTTTTTTTTATTTTTTGTTTTCAATTTTCTTTTCAGGGTAAGAATTTTTGTTATTATAGTGGAATGAAAAATTGCTTTCAGAAATTTTTGTCTTGTAATCATCATTAAATTGCTGGTTAGAAAAGGAGATGAGGTGGTGTTTATAATGAGTTTGGAGATAATTCAAATTTATTATAATTATACTTTCCGTCCTTAATTTTTTATTTGAATTTTTATTTGAATTTTTGAGAAATTAAATAAGCATAATATTTTCATCCGCACAAACTAATATATTATTGTTGGATTAGAATTTTTTTTTTGATTTTTTATATTCTTCACTTTTAAAGAGATGTTAACACTTAACACAATTAATAATAAATGGTTCAAATTATATTTTAATAAAAATTATAAATTAATTTTATATTTTATAATATAAATTAAAAATATTAAAATATATTTTGAATCATTCATTATTAATTGTACGTGTCAATATTTATTAAAATTAAAGATAAAAAAAACAAAAAAAAAATTTGATTCATTATTGTCACATATTTTATAATATTTATTTATTTTATTTCTTTAAAGATATGGGATATGTAATGATGACATAATACAGTTATTATAATACTCTAAAGTCTAAAATAACTTATTCATAAAATTTATTTTAAGAATAAGTTATTTTGACAAGTATTATTAATATTTTACTTAATTATCAAAAAGAAAAAAGAGTTTAATTGGAAAAGTAAAGTTTTTGTTTTTTCATTCAAGGACTAGTTTATTACAAACTGAAAATTTTAAACATTTATGTAATTTACAATATTTTAGAGATACAATAGTCAAATAATTAATTGTATTAAAAACAATGTCTACATGGCCGGATCATATAGCCCGAATTGAACCAAATTTACTCGATAATTTTAATCTAAATCTTAAAGAGTCTAGAAAATGTCACTTAAATTAGATTGTTTCACGTATTAATCACCAACATCTTTAATGTTTATTATATTTATTTTAGTTCAAAAGGTTTGATCCTTGGCGAAACTTTGATTACATTTTTCTATGTTAACTTGCTACGGATAGAGTGAAGTACAATTTTGATGTTGAAAATTAACTTATATACTCTTAATTTTTAATAAAATCTCAACAACATATTTATCTTATTTATCAATTAAAAAAGATTAATTATTTTTTATAATAAATTTATTGCGGATATTATACCATTAATTTTTCTATAATTATTTTTATTGATTTTTATTGTAGACACTTTTCAGTTTGATTCGATTCGCTTTAGTTCAGTTTAATTTTGTTTGTAAATATTTTCATACCAAGATTTATAACAAAAAAAGAAAGAAGAAAACTTAGTCGATTCTTATATTCATGAATGCATTTTGAAAGAAAATTGAGTTTCTTTAAGATCTAGAATAAAATCGAAACATGATTGCTTGACTATCTCCTTTGTTCCTTCCCTACTTCAAAAAACGGCTTATTATTATACTCTGTCGACCTTATGTTTAATAAGTAAGACACCTTATCTGAAGAAGATTTGATTTTTGCTATCATATATTCAATCGTTTTATCATTATTTATTGCTATTCTATGCACACGGTAAGAAATTTATGATTATTAAGTTTATTTTTGCAATAAAAAATGAGAATATAATTAAATACAGTTTAAATTATGACTAATAACATCACCTAATGCATTTACACACAAGCCATATATTAATAATTACATATCACATTACCCAAACCACAAGAACATCCTATCACAATTACTCAACCATATATCTAAATACTCAACCCATTATCTTAATATCCAACCTAGGACTCCACCATAAATTTAAATACTTGACCCATTTATCATAGTACTCGATCAAAAAATACAAGGTATTCCTATCATAGTCGGATATGATCCAAGTATTAAGAACAAATTCTATATTCTAATTCAAACATTCAATTATCTTGTGTGTGCGTGTGTGTATTAAACTTGTTCAGGAACTTAAATAGATATTATAAGACACCAAAATATTATTTTGAATAAATTTATAGTCATTCAAATTTTTTTTTTATAATTTGTATAGAAATTATCCTAAAATTTTATAATTATATCTACCAAATAGAGATTAAAAAGTTAGATTTTTTAGAAAAATATTTAAGCTATTCTAGATTCTTTTAAGTCAAAAAAGATGAACTTTGATTTCAAATTTTCAATGACAAACGTTTATTAGTTTAAAGATATAGGGAGAAGGTATGAGGATTAGTAGAGTTTGGGTATTTTTATTTTAAGCGTAATTTTGACTTTTCGTTATTTATTATAATATTTGTGAAAATAAGGATTATGAATAAGGATGACAATTTTGCCTGCAAACTTACAAACTCGCTCTTATCTTCTCCTCATGGTACGGGTTTGGTATATTTCTAAGTGGGTTTAGAAAAAATTTGGTAAATAAATTTAAAACCCGCAACAAGTTTGGGACATATATGGATATGAATAAGAATTCGCAGATACTTGTTACAGGTATCCGCGGATATTTTTTATTTTTTTTGAAAGTATCAAAACGACGTCATTTTGATACTAATATCAAAATGACGTCGTTTTGATATTAAATCTAGATTAAAAAGTACCAAATTTGCGTGTTTCTTCTCTTCTCCATCTTCTCTGTCTAAAAACTCTGTCCAAAATTTTTTCAGATCTCATGTTTCTGATCCCTACTAAAAATGTCTTCTACCTTCAAAGGCGATAAAATGACACCCTTCTTCGACTTCCTTGGAACTGCTGCCGCCCTCGTCTTCTCTTGTAAATTGATTGAAGACCTTTGATTTTCTTCACCTCTTTGTTTGCTATATTGATGCAGTTATTTGGGGCCATAACTCTAACCAGGTTGCTTAGGCCAATGAGGAAGATTTGACTACTGTCAAGGGTGAACTTCAAAGTAATCAGGCAAAAAGATGGCAAGCAATCAGCATGTTAAAGCACATATTCTCTTCTGAAAAGTTGCCTTGATGCTTTTGAGGCTGTTATAATGCCAAGTTCAGCGCTAATAAAGAATGCTTTTGATGCATTAAAAAGGATGATTTTTTGGTATTCAGAAGGTGCAAATTTTAAGCTATCTATATACAAGTTCTAGTGTAGCATTCTCATAATTGTTTTTTTTTCTTATTGGTACTTCACCTTTTTATCATGAAGTTTTTTAAATTAAATTTCTTTTATTGAGTTATATCCAGTTTTCTGGAACTAGAAGTATTATAATGCTTACATCAGTTTGTCATATAAAGACCAAGTGATTGCTAAGGTTTCATGCTCTGAGAAGTGTGACTTTTTTAAAGCTATGATTGCAACTCTTCCTCTATGGTAAACCCATTTCAAGTTGGTTTACATCACTTACAAAATTGAATTTATTTTTTCTGAAGTAGTTTTTACAACTTAATATAGGTTGCAATTCTTCTAGATCTTGTTAGACATGAAGTCTTCAAGGAAAGCAATGAAAGAATTTCAATAGAAAAAGAGAAAGTCAAGTTTAGATCATATGTATCTTTGATTAGTTCTTGGATCTCTAATATATATCAAATATAGAAAGCATGCAAATTTTCAAAAGTCTAAATGGAATGGATGAATCTCAATCAAGTTTTCTGCTAGAAGTACTGATTTGCAATGCTACAGAAACTTCTATATAAGAATCCAAATTTTCATTCTCCTTTATCTGCTGCTTTTTATTGTAAGTATATGAATAACAATTTAGCTTTAGCAGTAACCATTAAATGGTGGTGGCAGTAGCAGCAGCAACATAGAAATCAAGAGTACTTGGGGAAGTTTAAATGAATCAGTTGTAGTGAGTAAGTTATGATGCTGAAGAATATTTTTGTGTAATATAACTGGGTTAGATAGTTATGTCTATTAAATAATTGAATTATTGTTTTTAATTTTATTTTTTATTGTATGTATTTTATATTTAATATAAGTAATATATTTATTTTGAATTAATGTCAGAAATCTTATTAAAAATCCGCTAAAAATTTGCAGATATCCGTGCGGATTTGGTAAATATTAAGTACTCGTTTAAGCGAGTTTGGTAATAAAATATCAAACCAACTACAGGTTTAGTACATGTATGGTATTAAATTTTTTTGATA
>JAXCLQ010039780.1:0-22443 GCA_035584115.1 Cedrela odorata | reverse complement strand
TTCTCATTTCTATCCTTCATGTCTATTACATTTTCCAAACTTACAAAAATAGGCTCATACATCTACAAAGGAAATCACCGGTGTTACATCTAGGTGTTGGATTCCATGGTGAAAATCAATCAGAACTAGATGATGTTACAACTGTACTAGCCATCCTCGAACTCTTGCCCTTTTTCAATGATTGCTCTTGAGAAAAGCTAACCCCTTTTCTTTTTTTGAATTCTTCCCCAAACTTTTTGCCTTTATTAACTAATTTCTCTGCCCTTAAGGCTAATTGAACCAGTTCTACTAATCAATCAACTTAGGAACAAATATTGAGAGCTCTTATAAGTTTGTTTTGTACTCAGTTATTATCCCGTTACCATGCTTCAAATTTAGATATTCCCGCCTCTTTTGATCTCTGTGAAAACGGGTATAATATTGTTCATTAAACTTCTGTTGGAAGTTAAACCAAGTTAATATTGAGGTAGACCTATCATGGATGTTATCCTACCATGTGCGCGCATCATTTTCTAACAATCGTGTTACCACATTTAATTTTGTTGCATCATTCATCCCCATATCTTCAAAATTTTCTTCAATATTTTGAATCCAATTCTTAGCCACTAAGGCATTCGTTGTCCTAATAAAATACTTCGCACCCTAGCAGTCTCACTTCTTTGATTATCTTTAATAGGTCTAGCATCGGTCGAATGGGAGCTGGAGGAGTTGGCTGTGGTTGAGCTACCCTAGTACTCAAAAGATCCACCAGATACTGAAACATTTCAGGGGTGATACTTTGAGGATTTTAGGCACTCAGCCCAGCTACAACATTGGAAGGAGTGACAACAGCTTCTGTTTGTGTTGGTTATGAAGAATGAGAGGTTGTTGCCTTCCCACTCCTAATAACATGAGGTCGTCCACCTCCCCTTCTTGGTAACATTATATATATATATATATATATATCCTACATTATACAAACACTGTAAATTTTTATTAATTAATTATGACTCAACCTAAGGAATCCATAAACTCACTTATTATACTAAACCCTATTCTCGCAAAATATTATTATCTCAAGTTTACATAAAAATTACATTACATCTAAATGAAATAATTTTAGAACAAAGCTGTAAGCCCTGCTCTTTGAACATAAGAGTAAGTAGTTATTTGTATGACATTCATTTTATGTATGCATGGTAATGGTTAGTTGATACAGTGTCGAGGCTTAGGTGAATTTAAATTGAGTTTAATGATATAAACATAATGAATTTAATGTCATAATTTAGAACTTTTCATAAGTTGAATTTCGGTATGTTGCCCTACGTTGATGCATTCGGTTATCTTGCTAGCTGGTTAGTGAGCGGGGTCAAGGGGCAGCGCCTTTACGGGGGTGCAGGGGACGGAGCCTCAGCAGAAAAATAAATTTGTTAGATAAAAGATGTGGTTTCAACTAAAAATATATGAGAAAATCTAAGTTAAACATGAGGTATCAATACATGGGACTGAGGAGATTGATACTTAAGGAATGTAAGGCGATACTTGATGAAGGAATTGATACCTTTATAAAAGGTATCGATACTTTGCAAGTCAAAAATTTGGGAAGAAATTACAAGTTGACCAGATCGATACTTATGGAGAAAGTATTGATACTTTTGAAAATAGAGAGTTTGAAAATAATTACAAAATGGATCAGATCGATACCTTCTTCAAAGGTATCAATATATGGCAAATTAGAGAGTTCGAAATTAATTATAGGCTGGACCAAATTGACACCTTCATCAAATGTATCGATACTTCAAAAAGATGGGGGATCGATATATAAAGGCAAATCTATCGATACTTGAGATCGATGGAATTTCGAAAATCAAAATTTTATGAAACGGATCAATACTTAAATCAAAGGTATCGATATGTGGCAAGTCAGAGAGTTCGAAATTAATTACTAGTCGGACCAAATCGATATCTTCATCAAAGGTATCGATACTTCAAAAAGATGAGAGATCAATACATAAAAGCAAATGTATAAATACTCGAGATTGATGAAATTTTTAAAATCAAATTTTTAAGGAATGGATCGATACTTAAATTAAAGGTATCGATACCTAACTTAAAAGTATCGATACCTAATCCAAAGGTATTGATACATGACGTAAATCAAGGTAAAATTTGACGGGTAACTTGGTCTTTTTACCCACAATTATAAATACCCAAGAGAGGGATTCGACCCTCAGTGTTTCTTCATTTATTTCATTCTCTCATTCTCTCTCTAAAAACACCTCTCTTGTTCTCTCATTCAGTTTTAACCAAATCTTCCTAAATACTTGACTTATTCTTGCAATATAGGTTGTTAAGTGATTAACCCATCCTCTTCTCTACAAATTGGTACCGAATTTCAGACTCAAAACAGCAAGAAAGGAATTAGGGTTCAAGTGAAACTTGGGGCTTTTCCCTTTAATCGATTAATTGAGGTTTCTATGGACTTCTACAGGCTAAAGGTATGCATATTAAACCATTATAAGTTATAATTTTAAGAATTTGAGCATGTTGAAAACCTAAGGTTTACTGTTCACCCAAGATTTACGTTAAGGTTGCATAGGAAAAGTAAAATTATGTTGATTTATGATAATTGGAAGTATATGATGATTATATACATGTTGGATATTGTTTTGAAATAAATAAATTAGTTTTAGACAGAAATGTGGAATAGAAATCGTCACTGCCATGCAACTTCATTGTTGAAAATCAGATAAATGACCTCGTTAGTTAAGCCTTGTGATGTGATATGTGTCAACTAAGAGAACTAATTCATTTTTTCTACAATTATTGCATTTAGTGCATATATGCTTAATTATTGGGATCGTCGAATTTATATTTATATGCATGTATGATATTAGATTTTGAGGACCTGAGAGAAGAACCAAATGGATGTAAGGATTAGTAGTGGGAATAGTTACCCTTCAATTGTTATAAGTAAATTTATACATATATGAATAATAAATATATGCATGTTATATTATATGTATGCTTGGTGGTAAACAAGCCATTTTCTGATTAAAATGAAATTGAAAAGAAATTGTTCAATGTGTTTTATATGATATTAGGATGTTTGTTTATTTGGTACATTGTTTGAAAATGCTTTGATATACATGCTAAAATGGCCGAAGAGGCCATATTATATATATATATATATATATATATTTATATATATATAATCTCTAAGGTTTCAAGCTTCTTGCAAATCAAGGTTAGTATCTTCAACATCTATAGTTTTTTTTCATGATTTTATTGAGGAATTAGGTTGAGAAACTTGAGAAATCTAAAATACCATATATCTTGTATGATTTTGTGTTGATTTGTTTTTAATTTGTTAAGATTAAAATGGGATTTGGAAGCATAAATAAGGGAAGAAAAAGAGATGCAAAAAACAGGAGAATTAAGCTTGCTGAACAGGGGTCTGTTTTGTTATTTCTAGGTTTGATATTTATGTGTTTCTATTTTTTTGATATTTTTTTCTAAAAACTAGACATCTAAAAGAAAATTTTGGTGGTTATATCATCTCAATTGGATAAGTATAAACATATTATAAATTTTTGAAGTAAACTGATCTGCAGGAACCCTATTACAGCATAGGCTCAAAAATTTGAATTAATTTTCAGGATTTTGTTCTTAATGTTAATGAGTTATTTTTACCTTAAATTATACTTGTCTATGGAATTTATCCAATTGGAATTACCTTAAAATAAGTTACTAAAATAAAGTTATGAATTTTTAAAATTAGGATGTCAACACAGAATTCAAACTAGACTTTAATATTTTAAGGAATTGTTGTGAATGGATGATTGATTATTATGGATTATCATGGTATATGAATGTGCAGTTATTTACTGATATTTGATAATGCTTGAGCATATATACAAAGCAATAGAAGAGAATTGAGTAATAAAAAGAAAAAAAGAAATAAGAAAATGATGAATTGTGGAAGAACATGGGAAGGGGAATATTGAAGATTGAAGGGATTTAGGTATTCTAAGTCATTTGAGCATGTATCTTATCATGTGAAATAATTATTGACTAATATATATATATATATATGGATTGTGTAGATATACCTCACATACAAGAGGGACTAGACTACGAGGATCGCAAAATATAAAAAATTCGACGATCTTTGTGAGTAGACAATTTATATAACATGTTTCAACTAAATTGAATATGAACCTTGAATTATTTCTTTCCATGAATATATTGATTTATAAGCTGAAGCATTTTATGGATATAACTTGATGCATTATTTCCAAGTATGAATATACTTTCAAATTCAAATTTGTTTATGTATATAACTTGTTAGGAATCCTTATGATTATCTATATGAATTGTAAATATGGTTTACAAAAATATGTTTATGGATGAGGTTTTTATTTATGGCAACATATGATTTTGGCTCCACCGAACTTAATGTGTGAAAGTATGTCCTGATTGGAATATGGAAGCTACATGCTACACCTTCGTGGCGAGAGCCACCTCCAGAGTCCTGATCCCGTGTATTAGCTCTAGGAGCTATCATATTACACATGCCTTTGGGGTGTGTTTATGGTGTTATTGGCATAAGGGGAGTCTAAGACACGGTACATGAATGGATTACTATAAATTTTTCTATATGATTCTATAACTAATGTTTTTCTTTTATGATAAAAACTTTTCATCTACACGGTAATTGTTTATATGGTTATTGGAAATACTATATTCTATCATGATTTTATTTAAATGTTTTTAACAGGTCTATTCACTGAGATGCATAATCTCATTCTTTTAGATTTTTTTCCCACTTCTAGCTAATTGATAGAGTACGAGGTTATTGCATTCCTCATCTTCAACAGTTGAAGATACTTAATGTGGTGGGCATCTATTCTGCACAGTCTAGAGACCTATGATCCATTTTGTGATTTAGTGTTATCTTATTGTGGCTTTTGGATATGTATATATATATATATATATATATGTGTGTGTATAATTCATAATTATGAATTATGCAAAAGATGCCTAAATCTTATATATTAATGGATGGGGTTATATATATTATGGAATCATGGGTTGTATATTTGAGGATTATTAGCAAGGTGAAATGGATGAAAATATAGAGGATAATTTACCGGAATTTAGTTAAGATTTCGGTTGGAGTGTTTCATGTCCTGTTTATTTGATTGTATATACAGGGAGGTAGCCTATGGACAAACCTATGAAAGGCTGCATAGGTGAGTAGAGCTGCAGTAGGGCTATATAAAGGGGAAAGGCCATGCCAAGCCCATTGTGTGCCAAATTGTAGATAACCTATGGAAAGTCTTGGCAGCTTGATAGGATTATTTTGGATTTGACAAAGTACGAGGACAGTCACTCGTGTCACCAAGTGACTACTCGAGGCCAACATCAGTGAACCAGACTTGTTTTCATAAATACATGTTTTACAAAAAATAAATGATTTTACAAATTATGAAAAATAGTTTTTATTTAATAAATCTTTATTGTATATAGTTTATGCATGAAAAGCTCACTGATGGTTACAGATTTGTTCTGACTATGGAAGTGTGTTAAGGACGTATGGCCAGTTCAGATTAATTGTTTTAAAACTATTTTGCAAACCAATGAAATGTATTATGATAATTGATTTAAATGAACATGTAAATATATATGTATATATATACTTTGAGTACATTGTGAAATGAATTTGAATATCTGTATTTTTCAATGTGTGTGGATGTATGTATATATGTATGTACTTTATTTATTCACTGAGTATATTATATACTCATTCCTTATTATTTCAACTTTCAGGTTAAACGCTTTAGTTCTCACTGGGCTGGTGGTAGCCATAGAGAGCTTCGGCGCTTTGGGTAGGTTCTTCTTGACTCACATGTATATTATGTCCAATTGGACAAAGTCAATTGAAATTGTGACATTTTTATAAACTAAACATTTTATGTAAATGTTTATGTAAGTTCAACCTAACTGGAATGATTCCCATTATTATGAAATCTTAATTATTTGCTATATGTTGTGGATGAATTGATCACGAAGATCAATTCTTTAATGATGATCCTATGGATGGGAACAATTGTTTTATAAACTGTTTTCAAAGGTTGTGATTAACAAGTAACAGGTTAGCCTTGCAGGCTCTTTTGATACATTCTGGGTGTATAGAGTATATATTATGAGGGTTTGTGGTGATTGTCATGGGTGAACCCTATATTTGGGGCATGACAAAAGCAATAAAAACTTCCAATTTATTCACATAAAGTCGACCTGCCAAAACCAAAATTAGTCTAATTTTTTTGTCGAGATTTAAGCCCAATCCAAAGCAACACAGCCTTTCGATTGAATAACAATAACTCAGAATTAGTCTAATACATAAACAAAATTAAATAATCCACCGCTCCTTCCTAACTTGGGTTCTGATACCACTAAAATTGTCATGACCCAATCCACCTATATAGGTACGTAACAATCACCACACAATCGCGAGATATACTTTCCACTAGTACTTTCACGATTGTGTAAGGCTTCTCATCTTCCATTCATATAAATACACACACACACACACACATACACACACATATATATATATAATTTAACATCCCATATACAATGTCCACACACATGTATATATATATATATACATATATCAAATCTATAGCATCTGCACCCATAATACATTTATTATTAACAAATCAGTATAGATACATAGTTTATGGATCGCAGCTAAAACCTCTTATACAGACATCACAGTGGAGACATTAAATACCTAAAAGTATCTTACAATTGTACCCTGCAAAAGTTTTGTTTAGAAAGTGGACTCACGACCTCCTTAAAATCTGTCTAATTTGAAAATTTTTTAAGAAAATAAAAAGGGTGAGTACAATTTAGTGAACAGATGGATAATAGTAAGTCTAAAAATCATAAAAAAAAATATGAGTAAGAGTATTACAATTGTTATATAAAAGATACAAATTTTACACCATAATGTAAATCACTTCCTTAAATTCAACAACTAGATAAAATCAATTTCACATACAATATTTGTGGAAAATCAAATAAAATATCTAACTCGCCATAAAATTATCCCTTAAGATATTCACCAATGCGTTGCTAATGAACATCTCGAGATCCGCTAATAAGCTATTTTATATTAGTACATAAAATCATTTAGCCCACTTGTTAGCGTTGGCCTGAATTAGTAGATGCGGTGCTAAATATCTACTCATGCAGCTGTAACCTCTCATTTGCCCATTAACGGATGACAAAGGAATAAATAGTAATCTCTCCTTACTTTTTTCTCGGGTAACGGCGAAATATGGTAGCTTCTCCCTTACCTTTTCCTTGGGTAAGGGCGGAATATGTAACATTTTCCTTACCCCTTTCACTCAAGTAGGAGCAGAATAATATATGCACAGACACGCCCAAACTGAGCACTTGCATCAAAAATCTCAAACATATTCATCATGTAGTTCTTATGTCAACACAAATTCAATTTACCACATGTCAATCTATCCACAGAAATATTTCACAAACAATATTAAAACATTTATAAAACATACTCTTACTTATTACATGTAAATTCCAAATGTATAATACCTTCAAGTTCCACAAAACTACAAAACAATTAAACATTTAAAATCAATGTAAATCTCATAATTTCATAAATTAATTTAGTATTTAAATCCTTTTATTTTATAAAAAAACTTTTAAAATTATATCCATCTACTCACATGTACGCTCTCAAATCTCCAATTCAAGGTGTTGATGTTGGAAGTTCAAGTCGTTGATCTACAATTACACGATTCTTTGTTAGACTCTATATAATATGCCTAATTAAATAAAATAATTGTAATATACATAACTTATCACCTAACTAAACAATAATATAATTGAAATATCAATGGAATAAAATTAGAATTTAGGCGAGAAATCTCTTTTATAAACTAAATACGTTTTACGCTTGCAACAAATGCGTGCCGCCAAAAATCAACAATGTATTTCAACCTAAATTTTTAACAACATACCTTATTATGAGTCTAGTTTCCACTACAATTTACAAATTTGGATTTCGACTCCGATAACTTAAGTTACGCCAAGTTTTCGACATAAAACTCATGAAAACAAGGTATGTCCTTGACATAAAGTCCATTTTCAAAACTTTTCTACAATCCCATTTCTTCGTGAAACAAGTTAATTTTTGAATTTGTTATGTTCCTAGATGTCTATTTTCTGTATAATTTTATGGCGCATCAATCTGACATCCAAACTCGCTAAATCCTCATTTTTCTATGCTTTACTCGGGTTTTCAACCACTATATCCATCCGAATTTATCCTATGTTTTTAATACAAGCGTTATTTTTCCATGACCTATTGTACCTAAGTCTTTTATTTTTCCATCCTCTAAACACTTATATAAGAGCATACGATAACCTCTCACATTTTGCCTAGTTACACAAGCGTTTTCACCATACTGCACACACATTGCACACTGCCGACAGTTTTTTTTTTTTACCCTTACAAGTTTACACCATTTCCATTCTTTATCGCCATTTAAATTTACATTTGCCCTACATTAATGTTATCAAATTAAGGCCCTAAAATCAGTTTATGCCTTGCCATATATGTATCATTCACTAACACTAATTTTCCAAAACTAAAATTGTACATAACATGCATTTTCC
This sequence comes from Cedrela odorata, assembly GCA_035584115.1. Taxonomy (NCBI): domain Eukaryota; kingdom Viridiplantae; phylum Streptophyta; class Magnoliopsida; order Sapindales; family Meliaceae; genus Cedrela; species Cedrela odorata. The sequence goes on along the minus strand of JAXCLQ010039780.1, from coordinate 13,749 downwards.
CACCATTCATCATTATTTCACCTCATCATCATCAAACCTTCTCACACAACACATATATATAAATCCTTTTCATGACATCCACACATAGCATAACCACAATTTCATGTCATAGCATCAATTAATCATTAAAACAACAATTATCACTTCAAAATCAAACAACCCACATACCTTACCAAGTAAACAAATCTCTCTCTCTCCTCTTCATTTCTTTCTTCACTTTCTTCTTCTTCTCTCTCTCTTTTCCCTCTCTTCCCTCTCCTTTCACTTGTTCGGCTTCTCCATCCTCCCTAGCTTATAGTTTGGCCTTTTCTCTTTCGTTGCCTCACGTTATTTCCTTGCTTCCTTTGGTCTCAATTTTGCTTCTCTTTTCTTTCTTTTATTTTGGCTACATTTTGCTTGATAAATAAAGAGTTTTCTAGAATTTTTTTGTGCCTAAAACATAACAAATTTCGGCTTACACGTGTATACTCTCTTCTTGTCTAGTTTGTGCTAGATAATTGTAAAAAATACTAGAATAATGGACATTAAATAAAGTAAATTTGGGCTTGGGTTTTAATTATGAATTTTGGGCTTTAAATCTATATAATTTGGGCTTGAATTAATTAAGTATATTGGACTTCATTTAGTAACATTTTGGACTTAACTTAGTAATACTATTTGGCCATAATTATAATAATATAATTATTTTAATAATGGCCCCACATTTTTCTTATTTGCACATTTCTTCTAACTTATGAAAATTTTTGCATTTTAATCTTTTAAATTTTAAAGTTCTTTCAGTTTAGTCCTTACATTATTTATGATTATCTTGAAAACAAAAGAGAAATAAAATAATGTACTTAGGTCTATATATATGTTTATAACTTTTTATTACCTAAGTGTCGATTTAACTATACGTGCGTACTAAAACATTTTCTCTTGAACCATAATGCGTCTGAATATATCACTAATGGCAAACTCAAATACACTTATATGAATTTGGTGGATTCTACATAAACAATATCTCTACTAGTCATATGTAGCGCCCTAATCCACCTACATAGGTACGTAACAATTGCCACACAGCCGCGAGATGTACTTCTCACCTGTCCTCCCCTGATTGGGTAAAGCTTCTCCATATTCCATTCATACAAATTTATATATATATATATATATTTATAATCCCAAAATTTAACATCTCATATATTTATACATGGAATTTATAACATCTATACCCATGATACATTCGTTATATACAAATCAGTATCAATATATAGTTTATGGATCCATTCTAAAACCTTATATTCATACATAACAGCGGAGATACTAAGTACCTACAAGTCTCTTGTAACTGTACTCGGCAAAACTATGTTCGAGGTGTGGACTTGCGACCTCCTCAATGCTTGTCTATGCTGAAAATATTTTTAAGAAAATAAAAGGGTAAGTATAACTCAGTAAATAGATGGATTTTAATAAATTTAAAATCATTTTATAAACGCATGAGCAAGAGTTTCTTTTTTTACAAATCACACAGATGTTTGCAAATAATGTAAAACATTTCTTCAATTAAAATCAAAGCTAACCAGAAAATAATATCACATTTAAAAGCATTACATAACCAAATAAAATGACTGGGCTTGCCAGGAAACTATCCATCGATAACCCCACCATGCGCTACTGGTTGATATATCGAAACCCACTAACGAGTTATTTTTCATCAGTACGTAAATTTATTTAGCCCACTTGTTAACGTTAACCTGAATAAGTAGGTACAGTGCCATACATCTACTTATTCAGCAATAACCTCTCGGGAAGCTCACCTGTAATGGACTATCTCTCGAGGTCCATATATAAAAAGGAAGTTCACTCATATTGGTCTATCTCTCATAAATCATGTAACCTTTTCGTGCATGGACGCATTCACACTAAGCACTTGCACCAGACAATTTCAACACATACCATTCACAAAGTATTTTCATCATATTAGTCATATAACCAGAAAATTAAATTCATCCCACATCATCTCAATCTCAATAACATTTTCATAAATATTTCAAAAGCATTTTATAAATTACTTTTACTCAATGATATCTTAAATCATATTCAAAATACATTTTATTTTTCATAAATTAATAAAATAAATTAACATTCAAATTTTTCGTAAATTAGTAAACAATCTGACATATAAATTTATTTATTTTAAAACCTTAAAAAATAATCCATTTACTCACCTGTACACTCTCAAATTTTCGACCCAAATTTTTAGCGACATACCTTATTATGAGTCTAATTTATGTTACACTTTTATGGATTTGGATTTTAACTTCGATTACCTAAGTTACTCCAAGTTTTCGACATAAAACTCATGAAAATAGTATATGTCATTGACATGACATCCATGTTCCAAATTTTTCTGCGATCTCTTTTCTTCATGAAACGAGCTATTTTTGAACATATTATTCTCTTAAATGTCTAGTTTTCCTAGAATTTTACGGCTCATTTTTTTGAGCCCTACTCAGGTTTCCAGTACTGCCCACATTCGAATTTTTGTCCTATGTTTTAACACAATTCCGGTCACTAATTTCATAACCTATCATATCTAAGTCTTTCATTTTTCCATCCTCTAAACATTTATTTAAGGCTGTGCGATGACCGCTTTTAGTTCTCCTAATTACATAAGCGTTTTTGTCACACTGCCAACAGTTTTCACACTTACAAGTTTATACCATTTTCATTCTTTATCACCTTTTAAATTTACATTTTCCGTACACTAATGTTATCAAATTAAGGCCCTAAAATCAGTTTATGCTCTGCATATATGTATCATTCACTAACACTAATTTTCCAAAACTAAAATTACACACAACATGCTTTTTTTTTACACCACCATCATCCTTTCCCTCATTTCCTCATCATCATTAACCCTTCTCCACAAAATTACATATATAACCCATATTCACAACATTTATATGTATAACAAAAGCTTAAATTTATGTCTTAACATCAATTTAACATTAACCAAACATAAAATAATAAATACAACTTCAAAACCAAAAACACACACACACTTACCCCAAGTCTTTTCTCTCCACCTCCCTTTTCCTCTCCTATTCTTCCTTCTCTCTCTTTCTCTTCCCACCTGGTTCAGCTACCCCTTTGTCTCCTTCTTTTCCTTCTCTTTCCCCTTTGCTTGCTTGGCCTTTTTCACCTTCCACCAAGCTCACCACACAGCCACAATTTCCCTTTGTAGAAACCGCAAATTTTGACACAATTAAATTTTATTTGATTCTGGTATAAGTGAAATATGCGGACGCATTAGAATTCGAGAAAATTTGTTTTAGTACACACGTATAGTTAAATCGACATGTAGGTAATAAAATGTCATAGATACATATGTAGACTTAAATATATGATTTCATTTCCATTGTATTTTCAAGATAGTTATAAATAGTATAAGGATTAAATTGAAAGAATTTTAAAACTCAAGGGGTTAAAGTACAAATATGAAAAATGTGTGGCCACTATTAAAATAATTATATTATTATATTATGGTCTAATAAAGGTTCTAAGTAAAGCCCAAATTATTACTAAGTGAAGGCCAATAGTGTTAAGTAAACCCAAATATCATTTATATAAATATTAGGCCAAATGATTAAATTTCAAAAATACAAGCCCAAGCCTATTTTGCTATATTAATCTCCATTTATCTAGAATGCTTTACAATTAACTAGCATAATTTAGACAAAGGAAAAGAGCAAAATTTGTGCAAGGAGGAAAGAAGGGCAAAAAACGTGACAAGAGAAGGCCATTTTTGGCCGTGAGGTTTTACTAGGTGGGAGAAAGAGAAGGAAAAGAAAGAGGAAGCATAGTGGCCAGCCATGGATGGAGAAGAAAGGGAAAAAGAGGAAGAAGAAGAAATGAAGAGAAAAGAGAAGGGTGGAGAAAAAGAGAAGTAGTAAGTATTTATAGCTTTGAAATTTTGATTTTTGTTGTTGTATTTATTTCATGTTGCAATTTGTGAATAAATTGAAATTTTAATTGTCGTTGTAGTGAGGTATGTATGCTGTAAAGGGATATAAAGATATGTGTGTATGAGTATTTGAAATTGAATGAAATGAAATGGGAATTAACTGATGTTTGTGATGTAAAAATTTGTCGGCAGTGAGTTATGACTGTTGGGGTAGCCAATTAGTATTGAAAATGTTTGAGTTAAAGTGATGCTTAGGTGCTAGAAAATAAGGTAATATAAGTGTATTTATAGGTTATGGTTGTGGCTAAATAAAGATGGAATATTGGGTGGTGAGTGAAGTATAAAAAAGGGTTGTAAAATTATAGTTGAAAAAAATTTATCGGCGGTGTTTGTGATTGCACAGTATGGCGAAAACACTTGCAAAACCAAGAGAAATGTGAGCAGCCATTATGCACTTTTATATGCATGTTTAGAGGGCGGAAAAATAAAGAAACTAGGGTGATAGGTTGTAGCTTTAATGGCCGGAAGGTGTCAAAACTGTATGGCTAAAACAAGGCATGATGGTTGTTGAAAATTATGAGCAGGGCTTAGAAAAATGAAATATGGGAGAGTTTCTGATATTAGATTGAGGTATCGTAAATTTCTATAGAAACTAGACATATAGGAGCATAATGTATCCAAAAATCAGCTTGTTTTGCTAGAAATGAAATCGCAATGAATTTTTGAAAATGACAGCCCTGCGAAGACCATACACTGTTTTAATGTGTTACATGTCAAAAAACTTGGCGTAACTTGGGAAATCGGAGTCAAAATCCAAATCTACAAAATGCAATGGAAACTAGACTCATAATAGAGTGCATCACCAAAAATATAGATTAAAATACATTGTTAATTTTGAATGACACGCATTGTTGAAAGCGTAGAATGTAAAATGTTGAATAAAATGGGTTTTAGAACGAAGTTGTTAGTGACTTGGTTAAAAATTTAGATGTGAATACAATAGACAATTAAAATCACATTAAGGTTTATTAGGTGGTAAATCCAAGTATAATATGTATATTTATTTATTAGATAAATATGTTATATTAAATCTTAACGAGAAATCGTTTAATTATAGGTTAACCACCAGAACAGTCGATGCTAACACCTTGAATCGAGTAGAATAAATCATAACCGGTGAGTAGATATTTTTATTTTTAAAATGTTATTTATACAAAATATTTGATTTATCCATGTTTTAGAAAAATTTATTGAAATGAATATTTTATCATATATTTGAAAAATATAATTTAGAAAAAATATTTGAGTTATATATGATTTGAAATTTAAATTGAAATGTTAAGTTGTTTTTGTAAATTCATTGTTTATAATTATGTTTTATTGAAATGAAAATAAATTTGATTGGGAGTAAGAGTAATGCTTAGAAAATGTGTTGGATATTCATGAATTGTTTCTGCAGATGGAAGATTTGTAATAAATTGAATTTTATGATTTTATGACTCATATGATGAAAATGCTTTATGAATAATATGTGTTTGAAATTGTTAGTGCAAGTGCTCAGTGTGAGTGCGACTGTGCATGGAGAGATTATATGATCTATGAGGGATGGACCAATACGGCTGAGTTTCTCTCTTATATAGATCTCGAGGGATGAACCATTACAGGTGAGCTTCCCTTTTATATGTAGACCTTGAGAGATGGACCATTACGTGTGAGCTTTCTGAGAAGTTATTGTTAAATAAGTGGCTGTTTGACACCATATTCACTTATCCAGGCTAATGCTAACGAGGGGGCTGAATAAATTTATTTTATATACGAGTACAGAAAAATTCGTTAGCGGGTCTCGAGATGTCTACCAGGGATATCTCGGGGGATAGTTTCTTGACAAGCCTAGAAATTATATTTAAACTTCTATAGATTTTTATACTTGAAATAATTTTATTCTATTTTATTTATTAAAGTGATTGTGTTTTAAATTGTTATGGATTAATTATGTTTTAAAATTTACTCTCTTACTCTATAATATTTGATTAACAATGTTTTCTAATTTAAAAACCAAATGTACGCATTCATACATGTAAAGAGAGTGAGGCTTAGGGTGACGATAGAGTCCGTTACCTACCAGTATCATCTCCAAGTTGGGGGTGTTACACCCTTTATCTCTTCCTTTAATTTTCTTTCTTTTGCCTCCCTTTTGTCTCATGTTTTGACTTCCATTTGTTTTGTTTAATTTTGTCTTAACAAGAGTAGAAAAGTCTAGAATTTTGTAGATTTAAAATATAAAATTGGGCTGATTTAAATTAAATTAATTTGGGCCTAATTTCAATTAAATATGAATTTGGGCTTACATATCCATATTAACTTAACTTAGTAATATCTTGGCCTTAACTTAGTAATATACTTCATTGTCCTATAATATATTAATATAATTATTTTAATGGTGGCCTTACATTTTTTTATTTGCATTTTTTCCCAACTTATGATAATTTTGCACTTTAACCCCTTAAGTTTTAAAATCCTTTCAATATAATCCTTACATTATTTATAATTATCTTGAAAATACAAGAGAAATAAAATCATGTACTTAAGTTTATATATGTATCTATGGCATTTTACTACCTAAGTGTCAATTTAACTATGCTTGCGTACTAAAACAAATTTCTTCCAACCCTAACTCATCCAAATACTTCACTAATACCAAGACTGAATACACTTAAATCATTTTGCATTTTGTGGGTTCTACAGTTCAACCCCTTGAAAAAACTTTTGTCCTCAAAATTTATAAAATAAGAGACTTACTTGTGCTATGGAATAGGTGGGGATATTGTTGTGTCATGAGAGCTTCCGTTTCCCATGTAATTTCCTCTATAGCATTGCTTCTCCACAACACTTTAACCATTGGTATCATTTTATTCCTCAACACCATCTCCTTCCGATCTAATATCTCCACGGGCTACACCTTAAAAGATAAATTCTCGAGAAGCTGAATCGATGGTGTTTCAAGAATGAGTGATGGGTCAAGGATTTATTTCCCCAATAATGAAACAAGAAACACATTATGGACTCGATTTAATTCTAGTGGCAATTCAGAATGATATGCCATAGCTCTAATTCTTTCTATGATTTTGTAGGGTCCTATGTACCCTAGGATTCAATTTATCCAATTTCTGAAATTCGATAATACCCTTCCAAAGAGCAACATTTAAAAATGCTTGATCCCTCACCTCAAATTCCAAATTCCTTCTCTGTTCATCCATATAGCTCTTTCTGTCTATCCTGTGTTGCTTCTAGCCTTTCCTTGATCACTTTTACTTTCTCAATGGTGGCCTCAATTAACTCAACATTATATAACTTTTGTTCACCTACTTCGTTCCAAAACAAGGGAGTTCGACATTTCCTTCCATAAAGTGCCTCATATGGTGCCATCCTGATACTAGCTTGAAATCAGTTATTATAGGCGAACTCAATTAGTGCTAAATGACTATCCCAACTACTTTGAGAATCAATCACACATACTCGGAGCATATCTTCGAAGGTTTAAATAGTTTGCTCAGACTGGCCATCTATCTGAGGATGGAATGCTGTAATGAATTTTAGTGAAGTCCCCAAAGCTTCTTGCAATTTGGTCCAAAATCGAGATGTAAATCTAGCATCTCTATCTGACACAATAGATACTGGAACTCCATGAAGTCTAACTATCTCATCCACATACAATTTAGCTAATCATTCCAAAGAATCTGTATTTTGGATAACAAGAAAATGAGTTGATTTAGTGAGCCTATCAACAATTACCCAAATAGCATCAAAACCTCTCTGTGTTCTTTGTAACCCTATCACAAAATCCATTATTACATGCTCCCATTTCCATTCTAGAACAGGTAGCAACTGTAATGTACCTATCGCCTTTGATGCTCGGCTTTAACCTGCTAGCATACTAAACATCTTGGAACAAAATTTGCAATGTCTCTTTTCATACCCAGCCACCAATAAGATTCTTTGATAGTTTTATACATTTTTATACTCTCTAAATGCATAACATACGTTGAACTATGAGTTTCCTCCAAAATGTCTTTGCGAAGTTCATTATCCTTAAGAATACAAACTCTACCGTTTAAAACCAGGATACCATCCTCCTTGACTTGCAAAGCACTAACTCCCCCTTTTCGAATCTTCTAATATTCCAAACTTAAATATTCATCCTGTAACTACTTCTTCCCAATTTCATCTAACAAAGATGGTTTGACTACGACATTCGCTACTAAAGTACCACAATCATCAGTTCTAAAGCTGTATTCAAAGATTTTAAGTCCAATAATAAATATGTATAAGAAGATCTGACACATGACAAAGTTACTGAGGATTTTCAGCTAAGAGCGTCTGCCACTACATTTGCTTTCCTAGGATGGAAATCGATTATAAGATCGTAATCCTTTATTAATTTCAACCATTTTCTCTGCCTCAAATTCAATTTCTTTTGAGTCAATAAATATTTCAAGCTCTTATGATTAGTGTATACCTGACACTTCTCACCATACAGGTAGTGTCTTCAGATTTTTAGAGCAAAGACTACTATAGCTAGCTCTAAATCATGAGGTAGGGTAGTTTATTTCATGCTTCTTGAGCTGACGATGAGCATAAGCTATGACTTTACCATTCTGCATCGAAACACACCCTAAACCTTGTCAGGAGGCATCACTAAATACTACATATCCAATCCCCGGAGTATGACGAGTAAGAACTGAAGCAAAAGTAAGGTGATCCTTAAGCCTTTGAAAACTTTCTTCACACTTATCATCCCATTCGAATTTGATTCCCTTCCGTGTCAAACGAGACGATGGGGTTGCTGTAACACCCCAATCCGTAAACCTAAGTACGTAACAACCGCCACACACTTGAAAGGCAAACTTCCCCCTAGTATTCCCCACAAATGTGTAAGGCTCACGCATTTTCTAATATCACATACATATACAGAAAATTTCATAGTATTATATACACACATATTTATATATATACACATATTTATATACCTACGCCATATTTATAATTTTAATATTTATGACAACCCCAAAATTATACAAAATTTATAGATCTTATCTATAATATATTTATATAATAGTGGAGATCACTGTACACTTAACCAAATCTTCAGTACATTGCAAAACCACAACAAATTGTAAGCTTGGGAGTGGACTGACGACCACCTCGCAGTTAGCACTATTTAAATTTAAAAAAATATTTTTAAAATAAAAAGTAAGTACAAAACTTAGTAACTAGATGGACATTAATAATTTGAAAATATTTAAAAGAGGAGTAAGAGTATTACCTTAAAATAACATGTCACTGCACAATTTTAAATAAATCATTCAAATCAAATAAATACAAATATCTAGTTTAAATTCAACATAAACTTACATATACATTTTTCAATTCATGCTCTCATAAATAAATACATAAAATAGAAAAAAAATTTGTATCTTAAGTCTATGGATGTTTCAATTAAAATAAACTGGGTTTGCCAATAAACTATCCGGTAAATATCTCAAGACCCGCTAATGAGTTTTTTAATAGCCGTTTATAAAAAAAATTTATTTAGCTCTCTTGTTAGCATTAGCCTGAATAAAGGTGTAGTATAAGACACCAACTTGTCTAGAAATGTAACAGCCCTGGTCTTTCAGTCATACCAACCCGACCGCTACAATTATAGTTTGGTAGGATCTCCTTGTCCACCAATCATAAATCAAACCACTGTAGGAATTTTACCTAAGTTTGAAAAACATTATCTCACTTCCTTATGCTTGCCCCGAGTAAGGAAGGGTCATCTGTACAGAAACGCTACCAAGAGCAAGATACACCTATTCACAATACAAAATTCATTTCACAATATTCATCGTATACATCATATATCCACAAATCAACATTTCATTTCAAAGCACTCATCCACAGAACAGTTTATAAATTTTCCAACATATTTTTCAAAATCACTCTTACTCCATAAATATTTAATTTATACATGAAATTCAATCAAAATTCTTAATTTTCATAAAACAAATTAATAAATCAAACAATTTGCAAGTCGTTCATAATTTAAACAATTAAATATTTTTAAATTATTTTATTTAAACTTGAAACATATCCATCTACTCACCCGTTAAGCACTAACATGTCTGCTTCAAAGCGTGAGTGTCGAACGTTCGAGTTGTCGATCTACAATTAAACGATTTCGTGTTATGATTTAATATAATATATCTAATAAATAAATAAATATATATATTTATTATGTTGGAATTTACCACCTAATAAGACTCAATATATTTGGATTATTTATTATATCAAATTTGAAATTTTTTTCCCTAAGTCACTAACTAATTAATTTATTCTAGGTAACATTTCACTCCACAATATACACCCTAAGCTTGCTACAATCGTGCACCACTCAAAATTGACAATGTATTTTGAACCAAATTTTTGGCGACACACTCTATTATGAGTCTAATTTACATTGCACTTTACGGATTTAGTTTTTGACTCCTATTACTCAATTTATGCTAAGTTTTTGACATAAGACTTACTAAAACAAGGTACGTCATCGGTAGAGCAGTCATTTTTTAAAAATTTACTATGATCTTATTTCTTCCTGAAATAAGCTGATTTTTGGATATGTTGTACTCCTAGATGTCTAGTTTCCATAGAATTTTATGGGTTGTTAATCCGACATCGAAAACTTGCCCAGATTTCATTTTCCCAGATCTTGTTCTAGTTTCCAATGACTGCATCCATCTGAATTTGTCCTATGTTTTTAATACATTTCCTATCACTAATTTTATGACTAATTACACCTAAGTCCTTCATTTTCCATCCTCTAAACACCTATATGGGACTGCACAATGATCGCTTACATTTCGTCTAGTTAAGCGACCATTTTTGCCACAATGAACATACCAAAAACACTGCCAATAGTTTTTCATCCCTACATTTCCATTACCATCTTCCTATCTTTATACCCTTTTTCACTTTATATTTCTCACACACAAATGTCATCAAATTACATAAAAATTTTAGTTTATGCCCTGCCTAAGTTATATCATGTTGTAACACAAATTTTACATAATAGAAATCACACACAATATGCATTTCTTACACCACTATTATCACTTCACCTCATCTCGTCATCCTCATCAAATTTTCTAAACCTAATCACATGTATAACACATATTCATACATAATAACATCTCTATTTAATGCATTAATGATCAAATTTAATATTACCCAAGCATAAAAACAATAAATTCAAATTTCAAAATTTAAAAACACATACACATACTTACCAAAATGCATCTCTCTCTCTCTCTCTCTCTCTCTCTCTCTCTCTCTCTCTCTTTCCTTTCTCTCTTCCACTTCTTCACCTCTCGTTCTCTTCCTTTTTGCTGGTTTGGCCACCACCTTCTTGTTTCCACCCTTGATTTGGTCGATTTCCTCACCTTCACCATTCACAGGTTTTGTCTTCCATTCTTCCTCTTAATACACGTTTATGGCCTTCTCTTTTCTGTTTCTCTTTTGTTTTTTTTTGTTTTCTTAATAAAAGTAAAAAAATCTAGAAATTTTGAGACAAAACTAAGAAATTGGGCTTATTTCAAATTTTACTATTTGGATTTATTTTTTATTTAATTTGGGCTTGAATTAACTTAATTAGATTAGACTTCATTTAGTAAAATCTTGGACTTAATTTAGTAACACTATTTGGCCCTAATTATAATAATATAAATACTTTAATATTGACCCCACACTTTTTATATTTACACTTTCTTCCTAACTTTATAAAAATTTTACACTTTAACCCCTTGAGTTTCAAAATCCTTTCAATCTAGTCCTTGCAATTATTTATGATTATCTTAACAATACAAGAGAAATAAAATCACATACTTAGGTCTATACACGTATCTATGGCATTTTATTACCTAAGTGCAGATTTATCTATACGTGCGTACTAAAACAAACTTTCTCGAATTCTAAAGCGTCCAAATACTTCATTAATAATGGAATAATTATGTCGAATTTTGCGAATTCTATAGCTGCAATCTTTGAGAATCCTTCAACAAACCTCCGATAATACATCGCTAATTTGAGGAAACTCCGAATCTCCATAACACTTTTTGAGTGCTCCCATTTAACAATAACGTCAACCTTTTGAGGATCTACAAAGATTCCATCCCTCGATGCTACATGCCCTAAGAAAACCACTTACTTCAACCAGAACTCACATTTGAAAAATTTCACATACAGCTGCTCCTTTCGTAGAATTTGAAGTACTACCCTCAAGTATTCTTTATGCTTCTTCTCATCCTTCGAGTATACTAATATATCATCAATAAACACTATAACAAACTTATATGCATATCTACGTAGTGTGTAGTAAATTAATCATAACTCGAACATTAGAAAACAAAATTAAAATTTGTAATGGGCTAATGAAACTAAACATAACATAGAATAACATAGTAAAAAATTAGATTTTTCTGACAAGGACAAATTTTCAGAAAATTCAGGAAACTCACTGCTCTGTTATGAAATTTGACCAAAATAGTGCTTGTTTATTTAAGTATAAAATGAAATATAGAAGTCCAAATGAAATATCATAAAAAGCCACGTAAACTAGACTTATAATGGATACACATATTAAAAATTCAGCTTTGAATTCATCGTTGATTGATTCTAGTAAAAAGATGAAGTTACCCTTGTCGCAAATAGATGTTTAGGATAACTAAGATGGAAATTGTGATTTTTTGAACTAGATAATGTAAGTTAGAAATATTTTGAATTTTACTGAGGATGATTATTGGATAGGGTATATTTATTCATTAATGTGGCAATTACATGAGATCATAAACTTTAACGAAATGATATGTAATTGTAGATAGTCGATCATCAGTGAGGCTGTAAGTTGGAAACGGTTAAGCGTAAATCTGTAGGTGGATATCTATTTTCAAAATATTTCTTTATGAAAAATTATTTTTTATAAATGTCTTAGAAATTTATTTGAAAGAATATTTTATTTCATTTCTTTAAAATATGTTTGAACAAACTATTTGGAATACACATGTTTTAGTAATAGAATTTGAGTTGTCAAATTATGATATGAACTTGAGAAGTATGAATATTTTATATGCCTGAAATAAATATAATAGGAGTAAGAATAAGTTTAGAAAATGTTCTGTGTAATGCCCCAACCCTCAACCTAGTTACCGTCAACTCCCTACCAACCCAAGCTTGGACTACCGAGTTACTAATTTATAGCCCAACGTCCTTCACAGGCCCACTGAGCATAAATTTGTCCCTTCACCTTCTGAGGTCTCCAGCCTCCGCTACCGAGGTATTTGTTTCTTCTACTAAGGGATGTTCGCCTCCCCTACGACTCGAACCTAGAACCTTATGGAAAGTCCTGACGGTTTGATAGAGATCTCATAAATTTGACTGATTACGAAGACAGTCACTCATATCACCAAGTGACTACTCGAGGCTAATAGCAGTCGAGAAAGTATGGCTAGCCCAGTTTATTTGTGTTAAATTTTATGTAAACCATCTTTAAATTATTTTATGATTATTTAATTGAATAAACATGTAAATATATATATATATATATATATTTTGAGTATTATTTGGAGAAAAATCCCAATATCATAATTTGAAAATGCATGTACATGTATGAATATATGTATTGTAACGCCTGTAATTTTAGAAATTTGTAACTGTAGCATCTGCAGTATATAGAAATTTAATCAAATAATTTGATATTATTTGATTAA